>KN042430.1:59269-183106 GCA_000739165.1 Podila verticillata NRRL 6337 | reverse complement strand
TGGACTGTCTTGGTTTCAACAGTTCTCATCGGCGGCATCATCTGTGTAAGAAATGATGAACGCCTTCTTTACCCATCGGCAGCAATGCTGCCACATCACGAATAACGTGTCCAGTTCATCGCTTATTAAACACTTCACACACACTTCACACATACTCTCTCTCTCTCTCTCTCTCGAGATAGGCCGTCTCGATCCTGTACCTCCTCAACCCAAACCCACGCGCGCCTACCGAGTCTGAAAAGTGCTATCAGGACTACACCCACCTGCCATCACTGATCAAAGAGGAGCAGGAATACCAAAAGCGTCTCTCCGCCACCCCATCACCTTCCTCTGGCACCAAAAAGAAGATCGCAGGAGGATCCACCCTGTCAGAAAAGTACAAGAGCCAGTTGGCACAGCTTCCTCGGACAGATGACGCCAAGGCAACCAAGACCCTGTCGGTCGTGGTGCCCGCCTACAACGAATCAGAGCGCTTGCCTATCATGATGAAGGAGACCCTGGATTTCCTGAAGGCCAAGGCCACCAAGGACCCCTCGTTCACGTACGAGATCCTGTTGATCGACGATGGCAGCCAGGACTCGACCGTCCGAGTTGCGCTCGAGATTGCCCAAGCAGAGGCCAACAAGGATATTCGAGTCGTGAGCTTTGAGAAGAACAGGGGCAAAGGAGGTGCCGTTATTCAGGTAACAGAGCCGAGCATATAAAAAGAAGCATGAAAATAAATCTGTTGGAAGATGAACAGAAGGAGGGGCGAGAAGTCTCGGTTCGTGAAATACCTCCATGTTCCTGATTTTTATTATTTTTTTTGTTGATCTGGCCATTTTATGTAGGGTATGCAATACACTCGCGGAAAGTACCTGTTGATGGTGGATGCTGACGGAGCAACCCGCTTTTCGGATCTGGACTCACTGCTGGAGAGACTCGAGCAGGAGAAGAAGAACGGACTTGGCGTGGCTGTTGGATCCAGAGCACACTTGGTCAAGACAGACGCTGTCGTCAAGGTAAATGATGCCTGGCCGTTTATTTGTCCATATCTGAAAGTGTTACCATGTGAGATCCTAATCTAACCTAACTTTCCCTCCTACAATTTTTTTTAATAGCGCTCGTTCATCCGCAACTTTTTGATGTACTCGTTCCACAAGGTGGTCTATATTCTGGGCATCCGCGGCATTGACGACACACAGTGTGGATTCAAGCTGTTCACCCGCTCAGCAGCTCAGGCTATTTTTCCCAACATGCACGTGGAGGGCTGGGTCTTTGACATTGAAGCTTTGATGATTGCTCAGCGTCTCGGGATCCCGATTGTGGAGGTGCCTGTGACCTGGCAGGAGATTGACGGATCCAAGGTGTCGCTGATGCGGGACTCTATCCAGATGGCAATCGACTTGTTGATTATTCGACTCAACTACATTTTTGGCATTTGGACCATTCAGCCACTCAAGAAAGAGACCTAGAAAAAGTACACGACACAAATTAGATAAAAACGAAACCCATTTCTGCCTTGAAGGCCTTAATGCAAGACAACAGACAAATGTATTTTTTTCCACGACTTTTCTTCTATCCTTTTTCGTGAAAGCGGTTGACAGGCCAGAGACACGGGTTTATGAAGATGCAAAAATGGAATGGTTTTTATTCTGAACTAGAAACGACAAAAAGTACAAAGACAAGGATGGTAATATGTGTTTTTTTTTTAGTACTGGACGCGGAAGCGGGTCTCGACGGGTGCTGATGAGGTGGCAGCGTTCTTGTAGGTGTCGACATCGATCCAGCCGATGTGGTGGATACCGCCAAAGCCACCGATGTGGTAGAGGCTCTCGACCTCGAGAGTGTACCAGGCAAAGTCGTGGAAGCCCGAGCCAGGGAGCCACCCTAAGGGACCAAATAAAGGATATAGACAAGGCGATGTTTAGTCTTCTATAATGAACCGACAAAAGTAGGCGCCTTCGTATGATGTATCATGAATAAAGCACAGAGTCCTTACACTTGGCGTCAGGGTGACCGGCAACGAAGCAAGCCTCAACCTCGGCATGCTAAATTGGAAATGGAATTAAAATGCCAACGAAGATAATTGAGTGTGAGTACTATGAAAAAAGTGCGCAAAAGAACGGATAAACAACACTCATCCATACTCTGCTCTTCTCGACGGGGACCAGGTGACCAATCAGAGTGACACGACGGTCCATCATAGGGTTGCCACGCTCGCCCTCCTTGGGGAGTCTATTCGTTTTAAAAGGTGTGGTGGGAAGAAATGTAAGGCATGTTAGTTAAACCATGCAGGGGAGATACAGTGTGGAAGCTGCATAATAGAAGCGAGGTCTACCTTCTAACGGCCAAAGACGCCTTGTTGTTGGATTTGATGTTGTGCATGTTGATCTGGAGGTGGGACAGGAGCAGCAAAGGAGTGCCGCTGTTCTGGCAGTCATCAACGTAGTAGTCCATGCTTCCGAAGGGGTAGCCTATCATTTCAAAAAAAGCAAGCACATTTGTAATGTCAGTACGGATGATACACTAAAGTATGGATCCAAAGGTATGGACAAAACAACAAGCGATACACAATCGTCGACAAAATGTCAGCGCAATTTACCCTCCAGCTGAGGACCCTTCTCGCCGTTCATGACGGTCATGAAGGTACCGACGTTTGTGTTCTTGACAAGATCTCTGCAGAGGCTGGCGGCCTGCTCGTAGGTCTCGCCGACGGCCTGGGCATC
The DNA here is from genome assembly GCA_000739165.1 of Podila verticillata NRRL 6337. Lineage (NCBI taxonomy): Eukaryota > Fungi > Mortierellomycota > Mortierellomycetes > Mortierellales > Mortierellaceae > Podila > Podila verticillata. The sequence continues at coordinate 180,398 of KN042430.1, read as the reverse complement.
GGACTCGTGGCAGTTGTGGGTGGTGGGGAGAGCCAAGGCGGAAGCTGAGAACAGGGCCACGGATACGGCAAGGGCGATGCTGCGGATGGAGGGCATTATGGATGTTGGGATGGGGAGATGTGAGGATGTGGATGGTTGGCGGGTAAGGGTATGGGTAAGGGTAAGGGTGGGAAAAGAGAATACAAAGAGAAAAGAGAGAGACAAAGAGGACAAGAAACAAAGGGACTACAAAAGGGACCTTCCTTCCCACACTTTTTTTTTGGGTCCAGCCAGTCAGTGGGTTCATACTCATTCAATTAAGAAATTCGCTCTCAACAAAAGAGAGTGACTGCTAAATGGAGAGCGCGCTGTGATTGGCCGACATCCCAGGATCTGATAAGGGAGAACCGACTTGAAATTTAAGATTCATGCGAAGGGGAGAGAATATCTAGAGACAAGTTTGGAGAGTTTGAGCAGGATTACAACTTCGAAGTGAGGAACCACAAATTGAACATATTTGACAAAAAAAAAAAAAAAAAAAGAGAAGGGAGATTAAGCCGAAGGAGAGAAAGAAAAAAAAGCGGACAGGGAATATAATGAATGGACGGAGGGTCTTTGCAATCCGCGTTTCATTTCCGTGGGGAGAGAGTGACAGAGAGAGATGGGTGTCATTGTTACACTCGGATCCGGCTGTTGTGTGTAATATGTATCCCGTCTCGTTTCTTCTTCTTCGTCATGCCCCGTGATTGTATCGGCTTTTGTGTTTACGATCCGGAAGGGAGAGACAAACGGACAGAGAAAGAATAATAATAATGCGCCATCCTCCAGAGAAAACGCGAGTCATCCAGGAGAGCTTCCGGTGTTGCATAAGAAAACGCGTTATTATGTGTTAGCTCATCACCATCATCATCATCCTCATCATCATCATCGTCGGAAAATATATGATGAAGAGACCGTGAGAAGAACACCAATTTTGGACAACATAATGGCCAGTCCAAGTATGAAGTATATGAGACCCATATGTATTGTATTTGCTTACACCCCGGCAACCTTTTCACGGCTGCCGTCTCCGATCCCACTTTTCACGCCCGTTCTTTCTTTTTCGTATCCCGCAGCAGAAGGAGTCGACAAAGGCTGCATATGTAACAAAAAGGTACGCTTTTTGCAGTTCGCGCCCAATGCACGGCTGATTGTAAAAAGAAATAATGGAGATCCAAAAAAGCAATGTATCCCAGTGATGGCGATTTTTGCGAAAACAAGAAAGGCGAGCAAGCTCTTGTCTCCAAGAAGGACGATCCAGGTGTGCTGACTGGGGGATCCATATAACGATGAGGAAAGGCAGGAAATGCTTCCATGTCTTCCTAAGCCCATGGCCACGAGGTGAATAGTCAGACCAACCCTGAATTGCACTTGTTTGCAATCGAGTTAGTTTTGTTTCTTGATTTGAAGTTGTTTGTTATGGTATGGCTGCATTGTTGGTTGTTTTTTGATCTGGTGCATGCATGGAAAGTAACCTGTTTGCTTTCCTTTTTTGTTGATTGGTTTCGAGCCGTTTGTTTTTTCATGCACTCCAAGATGCGGCTGTCCTCGCAGACGCATGCATGTAGGTCAGGCAACAGGCACACCATACAACACCACTCCAAACACGAGCTAGGCCTACGCCCAACATAAAAAAACAAGAATAGAGTGAAGTAAAAAAACAGACAGCGAAGGCAACGGAGAGCAAGGCAAGGGAGAGCCGAGAGTGGAAATGCATTCGTCATGATGCACAGTCCTCTCTCTCAACTCTCTCTCTCCTCCATGCCGTGCGGAGCCACTACCGAGGACGAAAGATCCATCAAAGACACGTACTCACCCATCACCACACCCCAGGTACACTTGCGAAAGGGAGAAAGTTCCTCCTCTTCCACGGTCCCCGGGTGAGAACTCAAAAAATAAAAAATATTTGAGCATGGGGTTCCAGAGCGCTAGCTCCTAGGTGTGCACTAGTGCACAGTGCAACGGGTGAGTGTAAGTAAGTGACTTTGAGATTAAAACACCATTTGATGTGGTTGTCAAGTTGTTGACATGCAACAAACACAAGATCAGGCAAAGTGACCATGTGTGCGTTTTCCGAGATTTCGTTGATGATCGAACGCACCAGCAGCATTGATGCACCCTTCTCCCATGTGTTATCTTTCCGTAATTCGGTTTTTTTATTTTTTTTATTCTCTTTCCTTTCTAGAGATGAAATGAAGACCTGGGTGAACAGAGTTGAGAGAGAATGAGAAAATGCGAGAGAATTGCATTTACCTTTGAAAGTGGGCGGAGGTACCAACTGGTGTTGGGAAACACATACTAAAGAGAAAAGAAAAAGTGGATCACAGCATGACGGATGAGGATGGATTATCAGATCAAGAACACACGAACCTTATTCTTGTGTTTTTATCAGATCCTTGTTTTGGTCGACCCGACCCAAAAAAGAGCGAGAAGAGACAGAGAGGAGGAGTTTTCACTTGCATATTCAGCACTGGTCTCTTGTTGCATGCCCACGAGGAAAAGCAAATGGTACCAAGAGAGCCACAGACCAAAAAGACAGAAAGAGAAAGACAGAAAAGAGAAAAGAAGGGAGAAAAGTTTTCTTTTTTCTTTTCTTTGTGTTCGCCACTAGCATCGATTTGAATGCCCGGTCCCATTGTGCAGACGCTGACTGTGAAGGAGTCAGTGAAGGAGTGAGCTCGAGAAAGGAGAGAAGAAAAAGAGACCAGACCACAGAGAAAAAGAGAAATCAACAAGGTTGTGGGTTAGTGGAAGTATTCTAAATCTTCCATGGATGGCCATCGGGTGAAGTGAATCGAGGTGCTACCCACCACACTCCCGGCTTGGTTTGGTTGGACCAAGGAACCAAGAGACCAAGGCGTAAATATGTCAATTGAGTAAAATATACACATGGTGAGTGGGTAAATGAGTGAGGTATATAAGTGGGTCACAGGATTAGAAGAGAGAGAGACAGAGGGGAAGTGAACATGAGGGGAGTGGGAGTGTGGTGAGTGTGAGTGAGGTGAGTGTGAGCGTGGGTGTGGGTGTGCGGTGAGCAAACGTTATGTCTCTGTGTGTGCGTTGGTGTGTTTGTTTGAAAGTTACCGGGGTTTGGATTGAAAGCGAATACATCTGATAACAGTCCTTTCAATTTAACGCGCAACAGAGAGGAGGAAATATGTTTTCCACAGTGGCTGACTGCGTGTTATCAGATCCTCCCTCTCCTCTCTCCCCTTCTCGTCCTTCTCAATTATTTTCACATTCCGACGGACGGAGCCGGTTGGAACAACCGTCTTCCCCGGGTTGAAGGAGAAAAAGAGACAAAGAAAGAGAGCACTGAGGATGGAGGATTGGCGAATACGTGTGCGTGCGAAGTAAAGAGAAAAAATATACTCGACAAAGAGAAGAAAGAGTTTCTGAAGGTACTGCGGGCGAGGTACCCAGCATTGTCAACGTTTTGGTTCCTGAATGTTATTTGCAACCACACATACATCCACATAGTACTCGGTAAGAGAGAAGACAAACCATGAACAGCCAATCCTATGGGACACAACGTTACTCTACTCCATCCTCGACATGTCATTAACCGCTTCTTCGTCAGAGAGTAGCATGGACACATCCATCCGCACATTGCCGAACAAGCTCGATTTACGATAACGAGGACTCACACTTGGGAGATAGCTCATGACCCGGTAAATCCTTCCAAACAAAACATTCGCACGCAAACAAAGAAGAAAACAACTGCTTCCACTCTATCACCTCAGATCTGCTTGAACCCTCGGTTAAGGAAAAGAAAACAACAAAACAAGAGGGGTGGCGCTTGGTGCGTGTTAGTCAACTTTTTTGTTTGCACAAGAAGAGCGTGATTCAAACCCAACCCAGGGCAAGCGTTCATTTTGCTGTGGGAGAACAAGAACAAAGAGAAGAAAAATAAGCGCCCACCCCCGCTTTACAATACAATTCAACGCGCATTTCGACCTTTTTTTTGCATCTGCGCTTGAAAAATGGCGCCCGCTGAAGTTCCTATTGAATCGTCTCTCAATGGCATGTCTGCTGTTGTAAGCAAAAAGTGTGGGCGATCAATGCCTTTTATTTTGTCAATCTGTCTCGAAGCAAAAAGAAAAGAGACTCGTCACCTACTCACTCCAGTTACTCATTCCCCACCACCATCTGATAACTAACCCATTATCAGATTTTTTCCCCCCAAAATTGTATAAAAGGACATGGGGGTCCCATCCCAAGTTTTGTTCCTCACCCAAATCATCTTTTACGGTCCTTCCCAGCACTCTTCCCCCAACAGCTCCTTGCTCTCCACCTCTCACTCTAAACTTCCACAATGGCCAACAACACTTCCGTCGGTGCCCCCTGGACCAAGTACCTCTGCTCTGCCACCAACGCTTGCGTTGAGGAGGGTTTCAACTGCCACTACGGCTACTGCATTCCCTCGTTGAAGGAGGGTGAGACTTGCGTTGACGAGAAGGACACCGTTGCTCCCTTCGTCGCCCGTATCGATAACGTCTACCACTTCTACTGCGACATGCCCACGGACATGAAGGCCCAGAACACCAAGTGCCCCCTCGGATGCGAGGTCTGGGAGGACTGCCACAGCAACATCTGCTTCTTGAAGAAGTGCACCCAGGACCAGCTCGACTGCAAGAAGGGCAACGATGATGGTAATTTATCCAACCGTCCTTGCATTTTTATGTGTTAGATTGCTCAAATGTACTCGCGATCTGATGATTAACTTTCCTTTGTTCCTGTTTCCCTCCTTACCAGCCTGCATGGGTGTCAACCCCAAGGACATCATGTGCTACAACGCTGGCATCCACGGCGCCTCCACTCTCAAGCCCCTGGCCGTTGATGAGGGTCTCACCTCCTCCCAGATTGGTGGCATTGCCGGCGGTGTCTCCGCTGCCGTCATCCTCCTGGCCGCTGCCGGCGCCTTCTTCGTTGTCCGCCGCCGCCGCGCCGCCAAGGCTGCCAAGGCCCAGGCTGCCCTCCCCACTTACTCTTCCCCCGATGAGAAGAACACCATGCAGCAGGTCGTCTCTGCTTAAATATGTTCCTTGTTACCTGTCCCCCCAACCTTTCCAGTAATATATTTCCTTAGCATTTGCACATAAAACAAGAGTCGTTGTAACATATTATTTATTGCTCGACTCGAATTTGTAGTTAGTCCCAATTTTTTTTCGAAGGTAGCATGAAGGGAGAAGTGGTTATCTTGAGCAAGCTTTCCATACCTTCGTGTGTCCTGGTGTATAGCACATTACCTACCATAAATATTAATCATTTATCCATTTCTGGCATTGAAAGTGAACATTTGTGATGTGTAATCCCGGGAATTGACTCTGTGTTTTCTTGCATCTCTTTCTCACACGCATGCGCCTCTTGCCGTGAAAAATGCTCCTGTAGAACAGGCGCTTCGCACTGACTGAATAACCTTGGTTGATATTTTAGTCCGCACCCACTTTTTGCTTTCTTTGTTATCCTACGCCTTTTGTCAAAGCATAGGCGTGTGAACGAAATAAGAGAAACAAATGTAACGACAAATAATTCCTACTGTCTCTCCATGTATTCATCGATAAGAAAAAGGATATGACCATCTCTGGGACAAAAAAAAAAAACTTTCTATCTTTACACATAGTACTCGTCCCAGCCAATAGACCCAACCTCAATCTGTGGCGCCTTGACCTTCCACAACTCCACCACCCTCTCAACCTCCTCCGAGATATCCTCCAGATCCCACCCTACTCGCCACAGGTACTCCATGCGGGACAACTCCTGCATGGTCTCGTCCAGCTCGATCCCCAAACACCGCTCAATGTCCAGGATCTTGAGTCCCTGCACGCTTGTGCGCAGCCCGCGGATAAACGACCTTGTCAGCGGCCATGCACCCAACAGCTGCAAAACCTGCAACTTTGTCAGGGCAAGGATCCCCTCTACGGGGTTGTTGTCCTGCCCACAAGACTCGATACCATTGACCAAGAGCTTCAGAATCGTCAGATTGGGCGCCACGCGGGCCAGGACACTGAAGGGGAGTTCGCGTGCGATATCGTGCTGGAGTTGCAGTTCTGTGAGATAGGGCATGTGAACGCCTTCCCACCGAATCGAGGGTGCTAGTGTAGTCCGCGATCGCGACACCGAGGTCACTTTGAGGATCTTGAGGGTTCCTGCAAAGGCTGTAGCGGCGTCTTCGACGGACTGTTTCAGGTTCGCCAGCGATCCTGAGAGATACAGTCGTTCGAGGGCAGGCACTGACGGACCTGAAGACAAAAATGGTGAAGAAAATACCCTTGGTGATGATCCCATGGTTGGTGAGACACATTCTGCCACTGTGCGGAAAATGCTGGGTGTGGGCACGAACAGGTCCAGGATCTTGAGGCGCTTACAGCGTAACAAGAAATCTCCTCCTTGAATTGTTGCCTTGTTGCCGCCGTACTCGAGCGCCAATCTTTCCAATTGCTCCACGGGCAGCTGGTCCACCATACTCCACGCCTCTGTCCAGGATTTGGTGTCAAGTACAGTCAGGTGCTTGATCGCGCGGGCGAGCTTAAGCATGAACGTGTCGCGGCTCAGGTCGTACTCATCGTACTCGGTCAACCCGCCGATTTGGAGCTCGCGCAGCGTACCGAATCGCTGGTCATGGGCGTGGATCCAGTCAACGAGCTTATCGAGCGCCGATTCACTGATGTCTTCAATGTTGTGGACCTCGATCCGGCGGAGGCACGAGAGGGTCGGCAAGAGCGATTCCAGCTGAGCAGTGGAGCGCTTGACCGAGACACACATCGAGAGAACTGATCCGCTGTTATGGCAGAGAAAGAGCCGATCGAGTGTGTGGAGGATGTTGTGGCAGTCGCGCTTCTCAGTCACACCAAAGACGGTCGGGATGACTTTGGCCACGAGGAAGGAATGGTCGTGCCAGCGGTAGTGGAAAAAATATTTGCGCACCATAGTGCTCATTAAATGTCTCCTGTCGTCTTTTTTGTCCGTGCTTGTGGTGGTATCGTCGTTGATCCAGCCCTCCTGCAGGTCGTCGTCGTCTTCCTCGGTGGTCCAAGGTGGAAGTTCTGCCTGGAGAGTAGGGTCGAGCTCAGCGAGGAAGAGTCGCAGGAGCATGACCAGGCGTTCTGTGCGCTCTTCTTCGTTCCATTTGACGGCGTTGCCCTTGACGAGGACGAAGGGTGAGCTGTAGAGCAAAGGGGCGGCCAAGCCATAGAACATTTTGTTGACCCGCAGGAGCGAGCATAAGGTGGGTGTATGCACGAACTGAAGGTAGGACAGGGCACGCTGCCAGCACTCGACGAGTAGGATAGGCTGCTTTTGTGGTTGCTGATCTTTGAATGACATTCTTTTTTTTTTTTTTTTTCTTTCTGGATTTATGATGTGAATGGGGTGAAGGTGTGGTGATGATGTACGATCGAGACAAAGGAAAGAGAGGATGCGCTCTTTGCGTCTCAATGAATTAATGTTTTTTTTTTTTTTTTTTTTTTTTGTCCATCGCTCCATTCCAAAAAAAAAAAAAAAAAAAAAAAAGTCCAACCGCGTTGCGGCTGAGTCGCGCTGCGGCAAATTATTGCTCTTTTGGCGAAGTACACCATAAGGAACCAAAAGTGCGTGAAGACCTACGTTCTACTCGACAGAATGGGACGCGTCGAGTGCCTATCCGAACCATGAAGAAGCGATCCCTCTTCCTAGTCTGACGCACAGGTGCCTGTTCAAGCAAGGCCAGCGGCTGGAAGATCTCACGTCTTTTGCCTGCTTGCAGCTCATGGTAGAATACATGTTTACCAGTTTCGTTTCGGTTGACATGTTCATAGCCAGTACGAGATTGGGTGAATTCACCCACACGCCCAACACATACAGCTGCACCATTGCACCTCGTGTAGATCGCCTGACGTCTTTGATGAAGGGTTTCTCTTCGTTGTGCACACCATAAACAGGGACAAATTAAAGGCTCGGCTCGCCCAAACACACCCCAAAGACGCCCCCCCCCCCCTCCTCCGAACAGCAATAGGAGGGAGACACAACCCGCAATGTTTGATCCACTCAGACGCACGGATAGGTTGGGGAGATGAAGCTGAGCTTTGGGGCGGGTGGGAGGCGGACGAGATGGAAAGACACACTGAAGCGAACAAACACTGATCCTTAATTATTATTTTTTCATTTCTTTGTTACTTCTCCACATCCCTTCCTCGTCGCCCATTTTATCCTTTGTCCTTGCCTTGTTCGCATCAAACCTCTTTCTCACATACCCCTCCACCACGGAAGAAAAAGCATGGTATCGCTCACCAGTGCACTTGCACTGATCTCGGCTGGATTGTACCTCGACGGCCGGGTCAGGTTATCTCGAGACCTGGCATTTGCTATTCCGGGGCTCAAGACCAAGCTTTGGTAAAAGTCTGGAAATTGCAGATGAGGGGAAGTAATGCCCATTGATAGAAGTACTAAACCAAAATGGGCCGAACTATCTAGGTTCGAGAAGCAGCTCATTCCCAATAACGACGTCAGTCTCTACAACCGGTTCGACGACCAAGTTCAGATCCGCCCTTACGCCATCGCTCTCGTCTTTGAGAACCAGTCTTACACCTGGAAGGGACTCGAGATCGCTTCCAACAAGATGGCGCACTGGTACCAGGCCCAGGGTATTCAACCTAAAGACCGTGTCGCCATGTTCATGACCAACTCGCCTCTTTTTATCATTTCTTGGCTTGCGTTACTCAAAATCAAAGCCGTCGCAGCGTTTATCAACAACCAGATCTCGGGACCCGTTCTGATTCATTCGCTCAAGACGGCGAATGCACAGTTACTGGTGTTTGACCATGAGCTGATCGAAGTGCTGTACGAGTCGATTGAGGGCATCAGGGAGATGGGCTATCGGTTATTCACGTTAACGCCTAAGGAACAGGTCTTGGCATTTGACGAGCAGCGAAAAGAAGATGGGCGGTTTTATGAATTCATGGAGTGGCGTCAGTGCTCGGCGGAAGGCTACTCGAGAGATACGCGCAGGGATGTGGTCATTGGCGACGCTGTGGCTCTGATCTACACCTCTGGCACTACGGGATTCCCGAAAGCGGCTGTAATGGACCATGGAAGATGCACCTGTAAGTCACAACCACACGTCCAGCGGCTCTAGAAAGAAAATGAACAAAAACATGGACCACTGTTACTCATGATCAGGAACGAACAAAATCTCTGTCTCTCGAATGATAGTGGCAACAAGCGTTTGGGCCGGAATCTGCAAGATCACTGAAAAAGACCGTACATACGACTGTCTGCCACTCTACCACTCGGCTGGAGGCACGTAATCACCCACATGCGTACGCCGCTTATTATTTTTACCATGGCCCGGCACTCACTCGTTTTAGTACTTATTATCTGCTTCAAAAAAAACACACTCATAGCTATTATTGGTATCGGTCAGAGCTGGATCAGCGGATCCACCGTGGTCCTCTCACGCAAGTTTTCCACCTCTTCTTTTTGGAATGAAGGTAAAGGCGCCTCATCCAAACGCCATTCGAGATCGGTACATCCTCTCTTTATCTCATTGTTTTTTCTTACAGTTTACTTTTCCCCCCTTCATTGCAGTGCGAGACCAGGATGTGACCATGATCCAGTACATTGGCGAGCTGTGCCGGTATCTGATCCACGCCCCCGAGGACCCACGAGACAAGAACCACAAAGTCCGGTTGATGTTTGGCAACGGTATGAGACCCGATGTCTGGCGCAAGTTCCAGCAGCGGTTCGGAGTCGAGACTGTATTCGAGTCTTATACGATGAGTGAAGGTAAAACAAAGTATATGAAACGTGTATGGGCGTGTTATCCAAGGCTATCTCTTGCTTGTGTTGTTTTCGTTATCAGATCCCGGCAAAAGAACAAAATAGTACCTGTCAAGGTGTACCATCCCATGTAAGAAGCGTCAGAATCTGATTAAAAATTCAACTTGTCCTATTACTTTTCCAAATAGCGACAAGTGCGCTGTTCAATCTCACCAGCGGTGACGATGGTGCTGGCGCTGTTGGGTAAATATATGTCATCGAGACTACGAGAGCGGAGAAAATAATCATTTGCTTCGCAGACGGAGACATTTTCACTTTCAGCCAAAGACTCACGATACGTATCGATCGATCCCACCTTTGGTCTATTTTGTCTCCTTCATTCTTCCTTCCGATGGGCAAAATATAGATTCCGTGGTCCACTTGTTAGGTAAGTACACTTGTAGGATCAATATGACATCTTGCACGTTTCTGAGACTCGTCCTGATGTTGTTTCTATCTATATATCACAAAAAGAACTTTCCAACAGGGTCTACGCATCGTCAAAGTCGATCTGGACACCGAGGAACTCATCAAAGACAAGAATGGATACTGCATTGAGGTAAATAAATCATTGCAAAAACAAGTATGGCATCACGGAGACCAGCTCGAGCAAGTTCTAATCATTCCTTTTTTTTATCGTATCGCGTGTGTGATTAGTGCGACTATGGTGAAACAGGTGAGCTGATCACACTGGCAGACAACAAAACCAGCCAGACCCGGTATATTGGCTACTACAACCAGCCCAAGCTCTCCAATGCCAAGCTGATTCAGAATGCCTTTGAGGAAGGAGATCAGGTAACGCACCTTTTTTTTCTTTTTGGAGCCATTTTTTGTTCATATGCAGAAGAGAAAAGGTGTCGTGATACCAAACAAGGCGCCTGATTTCTTTAACGCAATAGTACATGCGCACCGGCGATCTGCTGTACAGGACCAAGGACCACTTTTGGTACTTTGCCGATCGTGCGGGCGACACATTCCGCTGGAAGGGCGAGAACGTGTCGACCGCAGAGGTGGCCGATACGCTCGGGCACGTGGACGGCATTACGTCGTGTACTGTGTATGGTGTCACGATACCTGGAAAAGACGGACGCGCGGGTATGGCCGCCATTGTTCTCAAGGACGAGTACTGGGAGATACCCATCAAGCAGAAAAAAGAGATAGAGAAGTCCATCCGCTTGATCAACGAAAGGGCAGTCCAAGAGTTTGTGGATCGACTGGGTCGCCATGCTGCCAAGAGATTGCCGCCGTATGCGATCCCTCGGTTCATTCGGATCTGTGAGGGTGAGCTCGAGATCACGGGCACGTTCAAGAACAAGAAGGTGGAGCTTCGCAAGGAAGGCTTTGATCTGAGCAAAGTTCGGGAGCGGCTTTATTGGTGGACACCCCAGGGCTACCAGCGGTTTGGAGCTAGAGAGAACGAAGTTATCTTGGCGGGACGTGCTCGCCTGTGATGAAAACATGAAAAAGGGCGCAAACGCTCAAAAGATCAAAAGATCAATCATAAAAAACGTGACCAGTGATGCATATCAGCGCTCCAAAAAGTTTATGTTTGACTCGTTTCCATGTTGTCACACCGTTCGTACTCAACCCGCCTGTCCCAGGACTCCATCCTCCACCGCCGCTTCACGATGCGGCGCATCTCTCTAACAAACAACTTGGCCATCCTTGACTGCGTCATGTTTGGCCCTGGCGACAAGAGCACCCACTGCTCAACCTCCTTATCAATCAGCTCCCAATCTACTGAAGATGCTCCCTTGGTCTTGCTTCTTGCCCAAGCTTGTTGTTTCGCCCCAACAACCTGGCCAGCATTGGCGTGGAACTTGAGCACGTTCCTGACATGATCCACCACAATCCCCTCCACAGCGCTTGTCGTGTGCACATCGGTCAGGACGGCCAAGTCGCGCTCGAGAAACGGTTTCAAGAACTCGATATCGGTGGGAAGGATTTGGTCCGCAAGAGGGTATTTTTCCACAGGCACAGGCTCCATACTGTAGAGGTAGATCTCGCGTCTGGTCGGCCGTGGTGCCTGTGGTGGCGTGGTAGAAGATGGTGGCGATGCAGAAGTAGAAGGCCCTTCGGAATTGTCTGCCCTGGATCGTTTTAAGGGGACGTTTGAAGTGCTATTGTCAGAGCCTCCGTAGCAGTGATGGTAACTGTCGATGGGTGTGACAGACCGAGATCGAGACCTATCCTCGTTATCACTGTCATGATAGACATCTTCGAAACTTGCCGATCGCCTTCTTTTCCCGTTCGCTGACCCTGTCAATGCTTCTAGGTCTTCCTCGTCATCGTTCACCTCATTACATTCTTCTGACGTCTCATCTTTGCTGCTTTCCTGTGCTCCTTGACACTCTTGTTCTTCCATACTCGGTCCCTGTTCTTCACTCATGGTTGCCACTTGTTTCAGTTCAATTCTCCACGAGGCTAACGATGAAATTCGTCCTGGTTCTGGGCTGATGTGGATCGTATTCAGGATCCCGAGCGTGGTGTCAACTCCCCAGTGAAGCTTCACTGGCACGGATTTACAGAGCGGACAGTGAAGCGCCACCGCCAACCAGGCCGAAAGACAGGTGGCACAGAACGAATGCATACAGGGCGAGAGGTACACGCGGCTCTGGAATGGGCCGAGACAGATGGCACACATGGAGGTATACTGATCGTGTTCTACATCGTCGTCGTTAGCTGGGGCATTCATTGAAGGGACGAATGGAATGGAGGAAAGAGATTCAGGAGAGATTCAGGAGAGCAGGCGAAGACAGAACGACAAAAGCCTGATCTCGTGTCCGTTTCGGTTTCTTTTTTTTTTTTTTTTTTTTTTTTTTTTTAGAAAGTGTTGTTGCATGGAATATTTGACCTTCAGTGATTTCGCCTCGGCGTTAGTCAAATCTTAGGAAGCAAAATCAAACTGGAAGGAGCCATGGAGCACGGGTAGGAAACATATTTTGCATTAGGAACATGATGCATCCTTTTAGTGTTGCGTTGTTTGCATGTCGCATAAAAGCTCAACGTTTTTAAATATTAATACTAATGGTTTTGATTTAGTTCTAACCGGTCTATGCTTTGTTCTTTCCTGTGGATGCCTTATTCCGCTCACTGCGCTTTTCTGGCTGCCCCAGTGGCTCGGACCCATGGACATCCTCAAGTCGGCGTTCAAGTTGCTCGACTTCCAGATCCGATATCGGCATCTCGGCCTCGTCGCCATGACCCTCATCTTCCTCCCCATTGGTCTCTTCACCTTCAGCAGCGTACTCGCCCTCAGCGTATTCGCCTTCCTCGCTCTGGCCTTCGGCATCCAGTGCCTCCTGTTCATCATGGGGCGCCAGCGCTCCTTCCTCCCCCGATCCCTCCTCGCCACTACCCTCAGAGCTCTCGTCTTCACTGTACTCTTCTTGCTCGCCTTCCTCCTGGCCCTGCTCCTGCAACAGTCTTTGTCGCTCAGCCTCCCTCTCTTGCTGTGCTCGCAACCTGGCTTCGGGTCGGTTGTCCTTTGGGATTGGTCCGTCAAAGTCGTCCGAGATCCCGCTCTCGGGCCTGTTCACCAGCTCATCCATCTGCTTGGCATCCAGCATCTCGGGTCTCCGGTAGTTGTCGCCCACAATGATGCCATTCGACTTGCAGTCAAAGCCCATCTGCTTCCAATTCGAGGCTCTGCCCTGGCACGAGTAACAGATCGCACACCGCTTCTGGATCAGGCTGTTGCAGATCGACACAGACGTCTGAAATTTGGGGTTGCTTTTGTTCTTCTTGAGCTCGGCCCGGATCTGGTTGATGCGCTCCACCATCTGAATCGGGTCGTCGCGGGGATAGCTCTGCAGGCTGGGCTCGTTATCAAAGTGTTTGGCGATCAGGTCCTCCTCGCAAATAAAGGCACCGGGCTGGATCCTGGAATCGTGGATGGGCTGGATGCCGTATCCGTGCAGCCAAATGCCCAACGACTCACCATTGTTCTCGACCAGGTAGCGGGGTGCAGGGACACCCAGGAGCCGCACAATGTCCCGTGAGAGAGTAGTCAAAGTGCCATCTGTGAACTTTGGCATTTCCTTGAGATCCATGTCGTCGAGTCGAGTGTTGGGTACATTCCTGGAAATACATGACATCAAGAGAAAAAAAACCAGATATTAATAAGTAGGCGTATACCATAGCTTCAACTTTAAAAATAAAAACACATTTGTGCTCTATCCCCATTGAGAGATATATGTTGTTGTTTTTTCCAGTATTAAAGTGGACTTACTTGAAGACAAGGCCCTTCCAAAAGTACTGCTTCTTTCCTTGCTTGAACAGCTCGCCCGAAAGGATATCCATGCGGACAAGAACATCGTCGTCCGTCTTGACCAGATAGTCAAAGTCATACTTGTTGGCCCACTCGATTGCCTTGTACAGTTTCAATGACTTTTTGTCCGGTGTGTCCGCTGCCGAAACAATCAACAAGTCGCCTGTCTGGCTGTGCTCCTGCTTGATATCTCTCTCAACCATGGGGCTCAGCTCGTCACCAATGATGAAGCGGTACTTGACCAGAACAGCCTTGTTACGAGGGCTAGGGAAGAGCTTCAAGGTCGTTTCTCTGAAAAGCTTACGGTTAAGGTATCCCTGCTGAGTGGCCGACGAGAGAATAATCATTGAGATAGCCATGCGGTTATCGCCCTCACGGTCCGACTCGGTCAAGAATGATCCTGCGGACGATGCCTGCGGTGCCGAGGGGAACATTGGACTATGAGTACCGGGGGTGGTCTCCATCTCGTTTCCTTGGGGTCCGCGCGTGATGATGAGCATCCATGAGCACAGACCAACGACGATCAAGGGTAAGATGAGAAGACGTGTAGCGCTCTGCCCACTGATCTCTCTGCCCATGAACCCGTCCTCCAAAGGATGGCTGGTAAGTTTTTCTGACAGCCTCGGGAATCCTGCAGCCTCCATTTGCAACCTGAACCAGGGAAGATAGACGACAATGAAGAGCAACAGAGCCTGGCCGAAAGTGATGATGACCCAAGGGCGAGTTGGTTCTGTGGCGGGCCTGGACTGGATGATGATGCCGATGGCGATCCAGCTGATGAGGTGTGCGAGCGCCACTCTGATGACGACCAAGGGAGGTCTGCACGATTGCGAGAGTCGCTGGATCAAGGCTGTTGTCAAGAGGAACGCCCAATATACTGACAAGCCGCACTATTAAACGTTTGTTCATGGTTTCGATGGTGGAGTATGGACAGAGAGGGAGAGGGACAGAAAGGGTGGATAATGCACAAAACATGATGTTAATTGTCGACTCGTTTCGGCTCGTTGGTCCTTCCCCTGTGCAAGTATATCCCTGCGCTATTCATATCCCTTTGTCGTCAATCCCATTTTCCGTTGTTTGATGATCATATAACACTTGCCCACCTATGACATGGTTAATAAAACAGAAGAAAGGAGTGTGGATGTTTGAGTAAGTAAGCGCAATAAAATAGACCATGTTCAAATATAGATTCCTCCCACCCAATGGTGATTGCTTACATGCTTGCGACCCAAAAGTCTGATCGGACCAGAGTAATCTCATCATCGGCATTGGAGAGAGGCATGTTGGCTTCATCAAACGACCTATTGAGGCTGTACATCATTCCCATGAATCCAGGTACACAGGCAAGAATCCTCAGAAGCGTCAATGCAAGGCTCTGGCGGGATCGTCCATACGAGTGTCCCAGATGGCCATGAAAGGCGCCATCCCCCATCCCGGGCAGATGTGCAGAGATGGGTGCGCTGCTATGCAAGTTGCTGGTGGTGTGGGTGTGAGAGTTAGGCCCCAAGGCACTGGGTCCAAAGCTGTGGCGCTTCTCAACGGGCGGCCGGTTCGCATCCTTGAAGGAGGAGAGAGCACCGTTGGCATTGGCGGACCTGGGCGAGCCACGGTTGTGGGCCTGGGAGAGATTGTGGGTGTTGATCACCAGATGGTTGGAGAGTGGACGCACTGGTGTCGACGGCATTTTCTTTGCTGGATGTCGTCTATTGTTTTGGTTGTGTTGATGTGGACGGCGACAATGGCTACCACGACTCCTCCAATGTTTGAATGTCTTGCGTGATTGGCCCCTTGTCTTCTTCTTCTTCTATCGGGCTGTGAGTGGAGTAGCGAGAGTGGGGAGAGTGGAGTGGCGGGAGTGAAGAGAGAGAGTGTGTGTGTGTATGTGTGTGTGAGGATGGCAAGACAATGGGATGACGAAGGCTGATGTTAAACGGTTGCCTTGGAAAGCTGGGAAAAGGGTGTTTGTCCCTCCCTCCCTCCAAAGCAGAGAAAAAGGTACAGACGAGAGGGAGAGGCCATTGTGGGCCAATCAAAATGGGCGGTGGCGTTGCGATTGTTCATTATCGGTTCCGTAAATGAAAAAGTCAGGGTGTATAGCAAGGCTGGCTTGGGACCCATGGGTGGTCCCAGGGTAGATGCTCTAGAACATGTGTGCATCATGGTCGTGCGAGTGCAATAGGCGCCTCATTGCACGCACGAATACAAGTACGGGGGGCAGTGCTTCAACAAAGCATGCGAGCAAGTGGAAATTTAATATGCTCTCCAAAAAAAAAAAAAAAAAAAAAAAAAGCTATAATTGCGGGTTGTGTAGCAACAATAAGGGAGATGACCGTAGCAAACGCGATATCTGCCCGAGCTTTTTTTGAGCTGACTAGCAAAACACTCCAGGGCCCAGATCCTCCCCAGAGTAGCATAGGGACCACTGTTCGAGGCAAAGCCATGTTCATGGTTGGTATTTTGAATAATGTATTAGCCAAGAAGAAAGAGCGGAGAAAATGATCGTGTGGAAACACAAGAGTAGAGGAAAGAAAAACAGAAAAAAATGCTTGTATGTGAAAGATCTATCTACGAGAATAATGGCAAAAAAAAAAAGCTACACCACTTCAAGGATACGATCGATCATGGCTGGACACGGATCCGGTCCAGTCTGACAGTTGGGCTGGCCGATTTCGGTGTGCTCAGACTGTCGTTGCTGCCCTGGCGAGGCGATCCCAGGCGGCTTTCCTCCGCATGGAAGGTGTCCAGCTGATTGCCCAAATCGACATATCTAGAAGACACAGTAGATCGGTGTGGTTAGTGCACTATTCATAGCCTCGTTCTTTGTGATGATCTGATATTGTCAAGGGGAGGTTGATGGTGGGAGCGAGTAGAATATGAGGGGATGGAATGATACGCAACAAAATAAAGGGGGGCAAAGGAAGGGTATGTCCATGTCCATGTCCATATCCATGTCCAATGTGTCTCCATCTACTATCCATCCAACACAGACAACAAAGCCGATGAATACTTACTTGACGACAGGCTTGTCAGGCAAAGAGTAGAGATAAGTGGCGCCGAGCACAAGGACGGTGCCCAGCATGAAGATGGAGCCGATCTTGGATCCAAAGATGGCCACACTGGCAATCGCACTGATCACGATCGAGATACTGGTCGCAAAGCCCTTCAAAATGTTGTCTGCATACTTGACGACCACAGCCACAATCAATCCTCCCGCAGACTGGCACGCAATCGCGGTAACGACCAGCATGTCGTATCCAGCAAAGAAGCCCTGCTCTGTGACACCCTCGCCGTCCTTGAGGTACACAGCCAAGAGAGAGAAGGGCAAGGAGAAGAGGGACAGCTGGATGTTGCGAAGCCAGATGGTACCCTGCGAGCCCTTCAGAATCTTTTCGAAATAAACACCAGCGAGTCCAGAGAGAACACAGGCCACCAACACAGCCATCAGACCCACAAAAACATCAGGACGCTCACTGGCAACCTCGGCAGCCTTATCCATTGCCTTGGCAGCCTGTTCCTGGATGATGTCGCTGAGGGCCGAGGTGTTGTGGTCGTTGCTGATCTTTTTGTGTGCAGCTCTGTTGTTGGACTCTTCGACACTGACAAGACCAATTCCGGCAGTGAGCATGACCAGAGACATCCACTTGAGTGCAGGCAATGAGCGGTTGAGCAACAAAACCGAGAACAAGGCGGTTGTAAGGATCTTGAGCTGGTAGGTGACCTGGAAGGTCGAGGGGTCGAGGGCATGTGAGGCCACATACTGCAAGTTGTTCTGGATAGCGTACAACATGGCAGGGATGGCCAGCTTCCAGGCATCGCCACCAATGACGTCGTTAATAAAATCCTGAGGGTAGAAGCGGCCAGTGTCCTTGATGGTCTCATGGATGGTCATACCGGTGCAGACAAACAGCTTGACAAGCTCGTTGATGAAGACGGCGGTGGAGGAGTAGAAAACGGGGCGGCCGGGGCTCTGGGCCAGGGCCATGACGATGATGAGGCATGAGTTTTGGACGGCGAGGACGATGAGGGAGATGTACTTTAGTGGGATCCCGCCCACCGAAGGCATTGCGGACATGATGTGTTGTGCTACGAAGGCTTGTAGTTTCCCGAGGAATCAGAGCCTTGAGGATGGATTCGAAGGAAGAGAGACACAAGGGCGAAGTTGAATGCGAGAGGCCCCTCCGTAGGTGAATGAGGATGAGGGTGAGGGTGTGAGTGGCGATGGAGGGAGGGAGGGAGGAGGGAGGGAAGGAGGGAGGGATGATGATGATGAAAGAGAGAAGAAAAGGGATGGAATTTGCCTTTTGCCTTTGCCCTGATCACTCCTGCGAGAAAACCTTTTGTGAGAGGAAAAAAACAAGAGCACTGAACACACTCAGCACAGTGGACAGGCACAGAGGACCACAGGGGCCGAGCTGAGTGTGTGGATGCATGTGTGAGCCAAAAAAAGATTTTTTTTTTTGGGTTCGAGGCGGGTGGAGACTGGGACGGCGACACAGCCATTCCACCCTGAGACCAGCCCCTTAACTGGCCACAGGCAGATCAATTGGAGCCTGACAGCCCCAAGATGTGATCCAAGCGTGGTTCCTTGCCAATCGTACAAGACGGAAGGGGAGACCCTTTGGATGCAAATGGACATACATATGCACGGTAGACGATCTACCGTGTTCATGTTTGTGTGCAAAGCCATTCCAAAAATAATCTCCGCCCTCTGTGCCCTTCTAGGCCTTCTCTGCCTATCGACCGAGGAGAACAACAGCATGTCTGCCTGCGCCCACAACATTCGCACACAGCCCAACACATGCAACCAAAAAACACGAAAAACGACCATACAAAAGGCTAATGTCAGAGTCATGGCCCAAACCTCTTCCAAAGCACCATCACCATCACCACCACTATCACCATGGGAGACTCGTCACTCAGCTGGCGTTTTTTGGCTGACTTTTCTTGTGGATGAGGTTCCTTTGGCAAACGAAAAAGCACATTGAAGAGAAAGGTCATATGGTTCAAGGAAAACATTACCCGCAAGAGATCGTCCTCTTCAAGGACGAACGACCGCGAGATACGCCCGATGGGAGTCCTAGAATAAAGAGACATGTTAATGTTTCTCCAGCAAAATGTAATGATGGTACACATGCATCAAGGCCGAGCGAACTACCTCATTCAAGTGACTTGGCGTTCTTCTGCATAGTTTTCAGTGAGGTGACGGGCCTTGCAAACAAAGATTGCGAAATGAGTCCGGTATCGGGACTTGCCTTCGGCGTACTGCAGGGCAGTCGCGGCCAAGGGAGAAAGAAGTGATGCCGACATTGCGAGAAATAAAAAAGCAAAAGGAAAATAAAATTAACTCAGAGCTTTGACAACCTCTGTTCAAACATCATATGTGGTTCGTTGTAATACGCACCATGGCGATAGCAAGACTTCGACATGAATCCTTTGCTGAGAATCCCCTGAACAGCGCAGGCATCACGACTCGAACACCAGGAAGAGATGGTAATCTTGCTCACTTGGTTCGCATGTCGATCGACGCAACCACAGTGACCCGTGCCGTGAAAGAAATGGACTTCACCCCATTGGTAGCCAGATACGTTTCCGCGCCTGTTGTCGTTGTACTCGATCTTGTAGAGCTTTTGCAGATTCAAGTCCATCAACTCCTCATATTTTGTAGAGTCATCAGAGGTTGGCTCCACCATCGCCAGGTGGATGGTTGTAGTGGAGTCTGTCCCAAGCTCGATGGTGGTAGGCGTAGTATCCTCGGTGAGGATAGTAGTTACGAGGATGCCTAGAGCCAAAGTAGAGAGGATAACTGGAGAGGCACTTTCGGTGGTGGATGATGCAGCGTTGGTGTGGGAACCGGGATGGCTTCAACCGTGGGAGTCAAAATAGCCTCAAAGGTGTTGAGCGCGAGAAACATATCCCTGAGTGGGGCTTCTCATTCTACTTGTGCCTGACCTGGCTCTGAGAGCTGTCTTGAGGCAAAAACGCGTAGTGGTGGAAAGTGGTAAGAGAAGGTGCTACATTTTTGACTCGGCCTTTGGGTTGATTAAGAAAGAAGGTCACACACATGAATGTGATAGATCCATGGCATCAGCAAACTGATGGGCCAAAAAATTAGCAAGAGGGTACATGAAGAGAACACTGGTCTATTTTCTTCCCGAGCTTTTGGCCCTGAATAGAGTCGCGTACAAGCGGGAGGCCACTAACCGTCATTGCTATTGAACATTTACAGGTACATGCCTTGTGCGTATATACATTCAGATTATGTTGTCCCTCCAGGCTGTTCATCAACGCGCCTGTCGTGAGGGGTCGCGTTTCGGAGCAATTATCACTCTGGACCCTATTGTTGGACACTTGCAGAAGGTTTAAAACTTCCTTGCATGGCGTGCACAGGGTGGTGGACCCAGTCAGTAATAGCCTCCGTTGGATTCGACTCCGAGTCATCACCTTGGTACATACCTTCGACTTTGACCCAGCAAATATTTGCGCACTCGCAAAAGACTGGTCGATCGAAGGGTGCCTGTGGCTTTTGAATCTCCACTGCGGCTGCTTTATCAGATCGAAAGCCGATCCTCTATTTTTAAATAGGTGATAAAGAGAGGGTTCCTTTACTGAGCCGCGCGAAATGGAGGTACTCTTGTTTTCTTGGGAAGTTTAGACGGACGTGCATATTCTTGTATAGCAAGGAGTACCAGCACAATTGGGCGCTTTGTCCACAGCTAACCTGTTTGTTCGTTACGATTTGCACATGCTGCCTCCATATATATTTGTGAGGCAGAAAAGTATACATGTACGCTTAATTGAACCAAAGGGAAACACGTTTCTTTGTCTTGTGCACCTGGAGAGTATCTGCGAACTGTGAACAATATGGGGCAAGAGCAATGGAGAGACGCCCGGTTGCCATCGTCCGAGTATTTTGTACTCCACACGCCCATTACTCAAGCGGTACCTTCTCCGCGTCCCTAGTCGTGAGGGAAGTGCAAGTAATACGTACTACTGAAGGTAAACATGGGCTGTCACCAACCAAGGCCGCAACGAATTCGAAAAATGTTTATTTTGTTGGCTCATGTGCAAAACTGAAAAAAAAAAATACCACCACCATCCCATCCACGCCCTTTTTCTTTTTTTTTTGCACTCACGTTTTGGTGACCAAGCACCATTGGATGGATTTTGCTGGGCGTCAAACATCGCCTATTCATAGCACCAACGCAACGCACCACTCTGTCCAGAGGAAAGCAGCAACAAACCTTGAACACAACTGAGAGCAAAATAATCTTGGTCCTGTTTGTTCGTAGTCGTGTTCATATGGTCACCGTCAATTAAGTTATCGATGGCACACAGCCAAGTTCAGTGTTACTTGCTTCATGATGGACACTGGGCAGTCTTGTCAGTGCCATGGGCACTATGTTTCACTTTTTGCTGGCCATTCATCAACAAACCAGTTTGCTTGAACTGTCAGTGGGCTTCCCCAACCTGCGGACCAAAAGTGTTTCTCGACTAGACACACGCTCCAACCAAACACATAAAAGAAAAGCAATAAAAATAGTCCGCTTCCCCCATGCGAACTCATTTAAATTATGGTTCAAACAGCACAGAAGGACAGAAATTCCATTATCGCTCTCACAAAAAAAAAAAAAGACAAGGCAAAAAAACAAGGCTCCTCTGCCCAATTCTCTCTCTCTTCGCGCTGCTTTCCTCGGTTGATCTGCATGTTAATTAGGGTCCCAGGAGAACAAAGGAACAAGGAGCGGGCAGGGAGGAAGTATATGTACACACTTTCTGCCTTGGATTTACCAAGAAACACAACAACCAATAAAGAAAAAGAGATCTCGGTTCACTTCTCTCTTCTTTGTTTCTCATTCCTTCCATTCCTTCATTTCCCATTCCTTCCTTCATCCTCTTTGCTTTGGAGTGTAGTTGCTCGCTTGTATTTGGTGAAGCACTCCAATATCCTATTTAACGACCCCTTCCCTGCAACTCCATCCCACCCACAACACAAATACACTTCCGTCGTCTCTGTTTTTGTTTGTTTCACTCTGATCATATTTTTTTCAGGAACCATTCCATCATCACCCTTCATATCGTTTATTTCAACGCCTTCCTCTCCTTTCCTCGGTAGCTCTTCTTCATCCCTCACCCACATCCATCACCTCCTCTACTTCCTCCATCATGGGTTACGACGACCGCTCCTGCGTCCGTCGCCACAAGTGGAAGCTCATTATTCTCACTGTCCTCCTCATCGTCGTTGCTGTCGCTGTCCCCTTGGCTGTCATCAAGCCCTGGGACAAGAACAAAGATGAGGTCACTACCCCCCCTCCTGCCCCAGAACCCATGAAACCCAACCAGACCATCGCCCCTTCCACCGATGACTCTGCAAAGCCCAACGCATACACCCCTGCCCTCAACGTAGCCTTCGACTACACCACCACCAGCAAGACAAAGATCCGTGGTGTCAACCTTGGCGGATGGCTCGTTCTCGAGCCCTTCATCACCCCCTCGCTCTTCAACCCTTATATCGCCAATGGTGTTATTGACGAGTACACTTTGTGCAAGCACCTGGGCCCCGAGGCCGCCAAGGCTTTGCTCGAGAAGCACTATGCCTCCTGGGTCACCGAGGACACCTTTAAGCGCATCCGCGATCTTGGCCTTAACCACGTTCGCATCCCCATTGGCTTCTGGGCTTTGGGTGGCCTCAAGCCAGACGAGCCCTACGTCCCCAACTTGGCCTGGACTTATCTGCTACAAGGCATTGAGTGGGCCCGCAAGTATGGTATTCGTGTCATGGTCGAGCTGCACGCTGCCCCTGGTTCCCAGAACGGCTGGAATCACTCTGGTCGTTCGGGCGCCATCAACTGGATCAACGGCACCGACGGTGCTGCCAACGCCCAGCGCACCATCCCCTACCTCACCAACATGGCTACCTTCTTCTCTACCCCTGCCTATGCCCACGTCAGTCCCATCATGGGTCTCTTGAACGAGCCCGCCGCCTTTATTCTGGGAGGCGACAAGGTCAAGACCTGGTACACCCAGGCATTCAACGCTGTCCGTGCTGCCACCGGCCAGGGCAAGGGACCCTGGGCCGTTATCCATGACGGCATGATTGGTTTGAGCTCATGGGCCGACTTTATGCCCAAGTCTGACCGCATGATGCTCGGTAAGTTGTTTTTTGCTTTTGTTTCCTGTTGTTCTTTTATTAGTTTCCCAAATGTCAAAACAGAATATGCCACAAACAATAATACGCCATTGTTTTCGCACCCATGCACCCAAGCGCAAAACCACTCCCATTTTGGAGGTGGCCAATAGTGCATCTTACCCATGTTCTGACCATGTCATGTTCTTTGTTTCTGTGGCCTTTTCCCACCAAAAATAGACGCCCACCTTTACATCATGTTTGACGACAACCTGATGCGCATGAACACCACCACCCAGCTCAAGTTCGCCTGCGAGACCTGGGGCTCAGACATCACGACCAGTGCTGCCGAGTTTGGCCCCACCATGGTGGGCGAGTTCTCGGTTGCTGTCAATGACTGTGCCACATACTTGAACGGTATTGGCAGCGGCAACCGCTGGGAGGGTACTTGGAACGGTGCTCCCCCCAAGATGCCCGGTGCCAACTGTGCCAACGAGAACAATGTCGCAACCTATACACCCGAGTACAAGCTGTTCCTCAAGAACTTTTTCCTTGCTCAGATTGAAGCCTACGAGCAAGGCTCTGGCTGGACCTACTGGAACTTCAAGACCGAGACCAACCCCCTGTGGTCGTATTTTGACGGAGTGGATGGTGGTTGGTTGCCCCAGGATGCCAACAACCGTGGTCCTTCTTTCTGTGCTTCGAACGGGTATTCTTTCAACAAGCCCCAACCTCAGCCTGAGCCTAGTGCTACCACCATCTCCGCAGTGCCCACATCCACAACCGTTGGCACGACCTCCACTGGCATCACTATTTCCACCAAGCCTGCCACCACCACCGCCACCACCACCACCGCCACAAGCAAGCCCGTCCCCACTGACGACACACCTTAATTGATATCTCCATAGACACTACCCTTCCAACACGTAATAGAAACATGTTTCCTAGTTTTCTTGAATAGAAAGGGCTTGGATGTGCATAGTATATCCCACAAAGATGCTCGAAATAAGGTTCAACGGTGGGAATGAATGGAAAGCTGAAAAGTGGGCTGATGTCAGATCAAGGCGACGTCTTGTTCTGCTCTTTTTGCTTTTTTTTTTTCACGCCCATTCCACCCATCATCTTCGTGTCCATTACCCCACACACATCAGTAATGGCATTCCCTCTCCCGCCAGACTGGGTCAACCCAGCCACGCTACAGGTCCTCGGTGCAGTGGTCGCCGTGTCCCTGGTAGGCCCTGTGGTCGCCCGGTTCCTGAGACGCACTCCCTCCGTCAAGTTCCAGGTTGCATTGCCTGAAGGTAAACTCGAG
This sequence comes from Podila verticillata NRRL 6337, assembly GCA_000739165.1. NCBI lineage: Eukaryota > Fungi > Mortierellomycota > Mortierellomycetes > Mortierellales > Mortierellaceae > Podila > Podila verticillata. The sequence goes on along the minus strand of KN042430.1, from coordinate 155,879 downwards.
ATTAAACTTGCAATCACATGCGCAAAAAAAAAAAAAAAGTGGTGGTGATGGTGATGGTGATGGTAAGAAGGTAAAACTAATCATTCTTTTTTGAATCTGTTTGCGAACACAATAGAGGCAAGCCCCGGCTGGAAAGGAGGCGAGCTTCTCAAGAACCCAAGCATTCAGGTATGCAAGTCAACAGAGGAATAATCCAATTGGCAATTTGGATCTGGATAGCACAACGATTTGACTGACCACTATCTCGATCCACACCAGGACCCTACTCGCCCCGGACAGATCATCTGCTACGACCCATCGACTGGCCGCCACCTCGCCACCATTCGCGCCCACACCAAAGCAGACGTTGACGTAGCTCTGATTAGGGCTCGTAAAGCTCAGGCCAAGTGGGCCAAGACCACCTTTGCACAGCGCAAAGTCGTCCTCCAGTCCTTGCTCGACTTTATCCTCCAAAACCAGGAATCCATCTGCAGAGTCGCCGCCAGGGATACTGGCAAAACCATGGTCGACGGCAAGTTTGGCGAAATCTTGACCACCTGTGAACGTATCCGCTGGACACTGGCCTATGGTGAGGACGCTCTCAAGGACGAGTACCGTGACCCTGGCTTGCTCATGTTTTACAAGTCGGCCAAGGTGGAGTACCGCCCCATGGGTGTGGTCGCTGCATTGGTCTCGTGGAACTATCCCTTCCACAACACGTTTGGTCCTCTGATCACTGCCCTCTTTGCCGGCAATGGTATCTTGATCAAGGCTTCGGAGCAAGTGGCATGGTCTACAACAACCTACTTTGCCAAGATCATCAGGACGTGCCTCGAAGCTTGTGGTCACGACCCCGAGCTTGTTCAGTTCCTTGTTGGATTTCAGGAGTGTGGCGAAGCCGTGGTCAAGAGTGGCGTCGAAGGCATCACCTTTATTGGATCGCCCCAGGTGGGCGCTAAAGTGGCGACCGCTGCGTCGACGAACTTGACTCCATGTGTACTGGAGCTTGGTGGCAAGGATGTGGCGATTGTGAACAAGAATGTGGATCTCAATGCTGTGGTCCCGATCCTGATGCGTGGCGTGTTCCAGAACTGTGGACAAAACTGTATTGGTCTTGAGCGGATTATTGTCCACGAGAGTTTGCACGATAAGCTGGTCGAGATGACCGGTAGTCGGATCAAGCAGCTGAAGCAAGGCCCACCACTCGAGGTGGAGAACATTGACTGTGGTTCTATGACTATGAGTGGACGTGTAAGTATCCTTTGCTCATTCCTGGGCCAACCTCTGATGCTTTTGATATCGAAAATATTGACAATCGGATGGTTTACCTATCTTCATTATATTGGGCGTGTCGCTAAAATTATAGTCCGATGCATTGGAAGCACTGATCCAGGATGCTGTCAAGTCTGGCGCCACTCTGGTGCACGGAGGCGAGCGATTCATCCACCCCCAGTTCCCACACGGCCAGTTCTTTACCCCAACTCTGATCACCAACCTCAAGTCCAACATGAAGATTGCTCAAGAGGAAGCCTTTGCACCCATCATGGCCATCTTCAAGTTCTCGACGGTCGAGGAGGCCATTGCTCTTGCCAACTCGACCCCTTACGCCTTGGGCTCGAACGTCTTTTCTCGCAACCAGAAGGAGGGCCAGTACATCATGGACCACTTGCGCGTGGGCATGAGCAACTTGAACGATTTTGGTGTCAACTACCTGTGCCAGTCGCTGCCCTTTGGTGGCGTGGGTATCAGTGGCTATGGTCGGTTTGGTGGACCTGAGGGACTGCGGGCTGTGTGCCACCAGCGGTCGATCACGGTGGACCGGTGGCCAATGCTGATCCAGACGTTCTTGCCACCCGTGCTGCAGTACCCAATGACGAATGTTGGGGATGCGATTGTGGTGACACGCGACCTGGTCAACATCATCTATGCGGGCTGGGTAGGCCGTGTCAAGTCTGTGTTTGAGATTGTCAAGGTGATTGCCGTTGGTGCCAACGAACCGGAGGTTCTCTAGGTCAAAGATGTAGATGGGATACCTACAGTGCGTGATCGTGTAGTATAAGAATAAAGCGATCGTTCATATGTCTATACAACTCGGACGACGAGGGCCTTACACGGGCAAGGGGATGGAGCTGGAGAACAAGTACATTATCGGGCTTTGTCAAACAAATGCAAACTCTAAGACCTGAGAGACATGACCAACGAGAACAACGTGGAGGGAACAGAGACCTTTTTGTGGATTGTTTTCGTTCCCATTGGAGGAAGAAGCAAGTGGGGTCAGTTGGACTTGTGTTGTCCCTTCACGCTCTGGTCCGCTTGGGATTGTCCAACCACACTGTGCATTTCCTTATCAAAAAAAAAAAAAAAAAAAAAAAAAGCTGAAATATGGCTCAATCCTCGGAATTTCAAACGGAAGTGAACAAGCACGATGCTCACCTGTTGTTCTTTTTGTTGTTCGTGCTGATGTGTTGTCTGTTGTGTGGTTGCCCAAAAAGAAGGCAAGAAGGAGAGAGAGGAGATCTTCCGAGTATGAGCCAAGCAAGCTTTGTCCATGTGTGTATCTGTGGTCCTTCTCCTTTTGGACCAATTCACGGCTCTGGAGGTGCGCATGGACAAATTGTGCAACCTAGAATCTCAGAAGATGCTCTTGTTGTGGGTGGACATGGGTGGATGGGCGGATAAGGTAACTTTGTTTTCTTCTTCTTCTTTACCACAGAGTCTTCATGATCCACCCAACGTGCGCACCCCTGCCCGCACCCTTCCCTGCACCTTCCTGTGATGAGTGGCCATTGCGCGACAGATCATTGGCCGAGTCTTCTTTGTCTGCTCAATTTCTCAAAGCTCAAAATATTATTTTTTTCGACATCCGTTCTCCGTGTCGATTGCTCGTCGGCACAAGATTTGACTTTTTTAGGTTTGTTGTGCATATTTGTTGTCGAGGTGGACACACACGCACACAAACAGACATGGATGGCGGAGACATATGCAAAAAAAAAAGAGGATCCATCTCACGTTGCTACCCCAAAGACCAAGCAACCTGACAACGTGGGTGCAATTGGAGCACATCTGTGGACTGGGAGGATCAGGTGGAAGACAGGCACTGGCATTGGCACAAACCATGACCAACTTGTTTTACAAAAACAGACGCGCAACATCATCCTGTTTTGGTGAACAGAGTCCACTCATCACACCCCATTGACACTTTTTCTTCTCGATTAGGAGGCCAAGAAGGAGCCAAAGGTCGCTAACACAAACAAGAACAACACAGAAAACCGAAACCCGCACACGATGCGCTAATATGGCTGGTTTCTGTGTCATTCTGTGGCAACTCAGATATCTCGCTTGATCACTTGGCTGCCACCTCTGATTTATTTTCATGCGCCCTATCTATCCAAGACATATGCCGCTTGGGTGGACCTCGTGATTCCCCGTACCTTCTCCTTGCAAAAACCAATCGAAAAGCTGGCGATTGTGGTAGCAAGCAAGGAACAATCGAATCTACTCCATCTCGCTATTCTTTTTGTTTTCTTCCGCGCTGTGTTTCCTAGTCGTGCTTGGTTCAAGGTCATATTTCGGGTAAGAATATCGAGAAGGGAAACTAAGAAGGATTGCATGGATGAGGCGGTGCTCTCTCTTATTTGCTTCGTGTGCTGTTCATTATTATGGAACACTTGTCTCCGAAGATGGCATTTCGAGAGTGCCTGTTGCAAGTACTTCTTCACCTTCTTCGATGGAAGAGGATCTATCCGTCTACCCACAGTAGTCGATTTAGTGCCTTCCTTCCTTCCTTCCTGCCTTCCGAATCGCCTCTGTTTTGTTTGTCGCTTTTGGATGGATTTGGCTGAAAATCTTTTTTGCGTTGCACAGTGGTGAGCCAATCAACGGGTCGCATCCAACGCACGCGTTGAGGATGTGCACTGCGAATGGAGCACAAAATGCGTATAATTGGGTAAAAGAGCACCTCACATTTTGAGGAAAACATACCCTTTTGGCCCGTTCCACTGCCGGTTTACCCTTTTTTTCACTTCCTTCCTCATCTGCCATCTGTGCTTTTCTTGCCTTCTTCCATCTCAGAACAAGTTATTATTGAACACCAATACTAATAAAGTGAGAAGAGCACCACAAAACAAGGTTGCAAAGAGTACATACTTGCGCCCAGGCCAACATGGAGATGTCTTGTCCTGTCGTTCCATCCACGTTGGGTTGTGCTGGCCCTGCTGTGGCGACGAGTGGTAAGTCTTGCCAGCCAATGAATTGCACCAGATCCTGGCGGCACAATCCCATTCGCTGCCTGAATGAGCACAACAACAACCGACCCCTACATTGTGGTCGGTTGTTGTCTTTTCTTCTTCCCGCAGGCCTCGCTCCCTCCCTTTCTGTATCAATTCGTCCACGTTCAGGTCATGCCCTATTCAGTCTCTGTTGAGTTGTCCATCCGTACGCCCCAATGCCCAATTCGGACGGATTGAGCTACCAAATGAACACAGAGTGCCAGTCCAACCCCAGTTCATTCTATTATCGTTTTTTTTCTCTCAATAATGAAGACGTTCTTTCCTCTCTTTCATGCTTCGTATACACTGTTTAACCAACGACAAAAAAGCCCTCATCCTCCTTCCGTCATCCCTCCACCGGCAAACAATATAAATACTTTCATCTTCTCGCCCTTTTCTCTTCTTTTTTTCCCTCGTCCTCTTTTCATTGATCACCATTCCCCCCACCTTTACTCCCCTTTGCTTCACACCCAAGGGTCACTACTCTCTCACTCTCCTTCCTTCCTTCCCCATCCTCCCCTCTACCTCATATAATGGCCGACTACAACGCCTCAAAGCCATTGGATGCTCAGCAGCTCCAGGAGCGTCGCCGTGAGGCCCTCACCAAGATCGACAACGCCGAGTTTGGCTGGTTCCACGTCCGCGCCTGTCTCGTCGCCGGTGTTGGTTTCTTCACTGATGCCTACGATCTCTTCGCTATCAACTTGGTTACTCCCATGTTGGGAATAATCTACTTCAACGGTGGTGCTCTCCCCTCCGACCTCGATCTCGGTATCAAGGTCGCTGCCTCGGTTGGTACCTTCATGGGTCAGATTGGTTTCGGTTACTTGGCTGATCGTCTCGGCCGCAAGCGCATGTACGGTATCGAGTTGATGATCATTATTGTGGCCACTCTTGGCCAGGCCCTCTCTGGAAACGGTTACACTCTCTCGCTCCCTGCTGCCCTCATCATCTGGCGTGTCATTGTCGGTGTCGGTATCGGTGGTGACTACCCTCTCTCTGCCGTCATCACCTCCGAGTTCGCCACCACCAACCGCCGCGGTGCCATGATGGCCGCTGTCTTCGCTATGCAGGGTTTCGGTTACCTCACCACCGGTATTGTTGCCATTATTCTCCTTGCTGCCTTCAAGGACTCTATCGTTGCCAACCCCCAGAACTTGGACTACGTCTGGCGCATTCTCATCGGTTTCGGATGCTTGCCTGCCTTGGTTGCCGTCTACTTCCGTTTGACCATCCCCGAGACTCCCCGTTTCGTCCTCGATGTCGAGAACAACTTGAACAAGGCTGAGCGCGATGTCGCCACCGTCCTCAAGGAGAACCGCAACCACCTCCAGTCCGATGAGGACAACGCTGTTGTCGTCACTGACCCCTCCGTCGCCAAGGGCTCCTTCTCCGACTTCTGCGCCTACTTCTCCAAGTGGCAGAACTTCAAGGTCCTCTTCGGTACCTCCATGGCCTGGTTCGCTCTCGATGTCGCCTTCTACGGTATTGGTCTCAACAACTCCTTCATTCTGTCCTCCATCAACTTCTCCAACGTCAAGGGTGATGCTTACCAGTCCATCTGGAATGCCGCTGTTGGTCAGATCATCATTGTTCTCTTGGGTGCCGTCCCCGGTTACTGGGTTACCGTCTTCACCATTGAGCGTCTCGGACGTATCAAGATTCAGATCATTGGTTTCGTCATGTCCTGCGTCCTCTTCTGCGTCTTGGGTTTCGCCTATAACCAGATCAAGAACTACTCGGTCGCCCTCTTCGTCTTCTTGTTCGCCGCCACCCAGTTCTTCCAGAACTTTGGCCCCAACTCGACCACTTTCATTATTCCCGGTGAGGTCTTCCCTACCCGCTACCGTTCCACTGGTCACGGTATCGCTGCCGGTTCCGGCAAGCTCGGTGCCATCATTGCCCAGGTCGGTTTCTCCGCGCTCAAGGATCGCGGTGGCCCCAACGCCTTCATCCCCCAGTTGCTCCAGATCTTTGCCCTCTTCATGTTTGTTGGTTTGCTTGTCACCTTCTTGATCCCCGAGACCAAGGGCAAGACTCTTGAGGAGCTCTCCAACGAGGATGCCTACGTTGACCAGTCCCAGTCCAACTCCAGCCGCCAGAACGCCTTGGACGAGAAGTAAATATAGTGTAATCTTACCATTTTCTAATGAGCCATTCATACCGGGCTTCAACCATATATCCCCTACATCATCTACTTTTTCATTATTCATGTAATCATTATTTAAAATAAAAACCAAAAAGTTTTTTTTTATCGAAAAGAAAAACAAGAGTCGCTATAAGGATGAGAATAAGAAAGAGAGAACAAGGAGAGGCAAAGAAATACACGCCAAGTGTTTGGATGATGTGTGTCAAGTCGATCTGTAGAGAGTGGGAGACAAACACAGCATGACGTCGAGGCGTCCATGCCAATCTGCGTCTCGAGCGAAAGTTGGGTATCTCTTACTTCTCGACCTTTGTGTCATCTCGACTGTTCCCAGCATCCCTGCAGCTTGTTCGAACATTCCACGCTTTTAGTCTCCTGATTCATTTTACCATTCCTCCCGTACTTTTGAATGCTTCTTCAGTTTCTTCTTCTTTTCACGAATACCCCAGAACTTTTCCATGACACCTCTTTGCTTGATCGTTCTCACCTTCTCCGCCACATCGCCAAACACGCTTATTTAATCCTCATTTAATCCCAGTGTTCAAAATCACCTTGTCCTGAATTTCGACCGTTTATAACCATGCGTTGCCAAATCCGCGTTTTTCTTGCAGCCATTGCTCTCACATTTGTCGCTGTCGCACAGGCTGAGTGCTCGAAGAGCTCATTGGAGGCATTGGCCAGAGACTGTAAGCCATAGAGTGATGTAGCTGCTCCATGGTCCTTGAATGAGAAAAAAACGATAGGCACTAACTTCAAACATATAAACTTGGTATACCAGGCCCACCAGTCCCGTGCTTTGCACCGTGCTCTGCGTTACCTCCTTGCAAGGGAATCAACCCCCAATGTCCTGAAGAGTGTCCAAAGGAAACTGTGTTTAGATGCGACCCGTGTCGTTGCTGCCACCGATGTGTAAAAGCAAATATCAAAGGAGCCGATCTATGAAGCTGAGAAGGAGTGAAAAGACGACAAAAAATTAAAAAAAATCAAATACGATCTCCTCATCTTCCCACTTCATTCTCGACAGACACCCATCAGCATCACCCACATCGCTCTCACACAATACAACCACACATGGTAGACATCTCTCAGAAAGATTATTCGCCATTAGCAACCGGGATCTACATGCTTTTTTTTTTTTTTTTTTTTTTTTTTTTTGCATTCATGGCCTAAAGGCGCAGCAATAATGGTGAGCCACAAAAAAAAAAAAAAGTTAGTGGCAAAACAAATTGTTTGGATGTAAAGTGGTTCGCGTACTTTCAATATAAGGGACAATTCAGCAACTGAAAAGCGACCCGCACCAAGTGAAGGAGAGCTCCTCGAGTCGTGATTCCCCATTAACAACAAAAAAGCCATTGGTTAATCTTTCTACATTTCGTGAACAACGCTTTTAATAATTTTTTTTCAAGTGGACCAAGTGGACCCAAAAGTCCAGCGGAGCAAAAGGGTGGAAATGGAGCGATCCCTTACATCGCCTCTTTCTATTAGCCACATGTGAACACCTATGCATCTGTCAACTTCACACATGAGAACAAAAACAAAAATCGAGAAGATCATTCGTAAGTCGATCCGAAACGATCATCTCGCGTTTCCTCTTCTATGCAGAAAGAAGTGAACCGGGCCCAGTTTTGAAACGCAATGGTAGGAAAAAAATGCATAAAGTAACAGGATTGCCACAGCTGCCACAGAACTGAGCTGCTTCCGGCAACTAGACTGCTTCCATCGCCATCTGAAGAGCATTCGTTCGCCAAGGACAAAGAATGTTGGTGGCAAGGAAGAGAAAGAAAAAAAAAGACATCTTCATTTTTCTCAGGGATCGAAAGGCTCTACATACTACGATGATGACGATCCCTGGGCCAACCTCTGCAACGTCTTCCTTGCAAAGTCCACATAGGGTTCGCGCTTCATGCCTAGAAGCACAGCATCTACTTGCTCATGTTCAAGCAGGTACTCGATCGCAAACTGCTCGATTGACTCGCCCTCCAGATCGATTCCACGCTCTGCCAACATGGCTGACACGCGACCTGTTTCCTGGAACCGCACTTGCTGCTGGAACGCATGGATATACTTGTCCATCAGCTTGATCACCCCTTCCAGTTCATGGTCCGATGCCATGTGTGAAGAAGAAGGCGAGGGTGTGGTTGAGGTAGATGGAGGACTTGGATGGGTTTCCTTCACGATCGGCTGGCTTAAGCGTTCTGACACTTCTCCCTCGGGTTGTGGGACAGTTGCGCTTGTAGAAACCCCGGGTTTGTGCTTGATCCTCTTGGAAAGTTCCTGGTGCAGTTGATTCCGGATCGAGACGCCTTCCAGATGAATAGCGGAAAGGTTGTTTGCTTTCAGAGTTGAATCTAGTTCTTCGATATCTTCGGTCAGGCGCTGCATATTGGGCGCTAAGTATGCTCGATGGTGGCTGAGGGTCGACAAAGTGTCCAGCAGATGCCGGTGTGCTTGCTCATATGTGGGCGATTGTGGTTCAGGGTAAGAGGCCAAACGGACGGCGCCATACTCGGGGCTCATGGCGTTCAGGGGTCGGTTGATGAATACGCGCAAGCCCTGGCCCTTGGCCCATTTGGCCGTCCGCAACACACCTTCCATCTCCAGAAGGTTTCCAGGCATCTGCAAGAATCCGAGTCCGTGTGTTGTCCGCTTGGTCGGCTGTGGAGCTGTGGGGTGCTTCATATGATGTGATGTAGACGTGGATGTGGATGTTGCTTTTGACGATGGTGATGGCGGCTTTATGGTATTCGTTTCTTCCGTTGCTGCAGATACTGCACGCTCCTTTTCCAGAAGTTGTAAGTTCTCCTTGTAGCGATCGTGTTCCTGTTGCTTCTGCCCCCTCACTTTTTCAAAGGCTGCAGCGGCCATTTTGACTAATCCTTCGTACGGCAGGAAGTGAGCGTTTGAGGGCTTGAGCGAGAACGAGTTGCTGCTGATGCCGTATGCCCTGATCCGACCCTTTTCGATCTCTCGTTCTAGGGCTTCAAAAAGAGTTGCCAGTCGCTCCAAGAGAATGTTCTGGTGTTCTAGTGGTGGATGATAGAAGGCGTTGGTCACCGAGTTTGTACGATCATATGTAAAGATGTTGCAGCCGTGGGGAAATAGCACCACTGAGCTTACTTTTAACGTTGACTTCAATGTCTTTGACGTCCCTGACTGTCGACATGAGAAAATACTCCGGGTTGTGAATAAAAAGAATGTCGGCAAACTTGGTGTTCAGACGCTCCAATGACCGTGTCAGTTGATCCCTGCGTTTGGAGAGTACAAAAGTAAAATCATGGTAATATGAGTACTCTTGAGCTGTAACTTCGGGGTGAAAAAAAAAGTGAGAAGCCGGTACCTCATGAACTCTGGGTGGATGCAGTGATAGCATTCGCGCGAGTATTTGACAATCTCGTTAGCCGGAACACCCTATTATGGACAAATAAATAAACAAGAGATAATTTAGTATGCATGCTTCATGCATCGCCTTGCGTGTTCCTCTGAGGGTGGGGGAGACAAACAATACCGAGTAGACGCCTTCGGATAACAGCCGCATATTTTCGTTCTGAATGTATCCAAACTTCGTGGCAATGACGATTTCCTCCCGCGTTAGAGTGTTTGGATGAGGATGTGAAAGAACCTAATAACACCAAAGGACATGGGTTAGTTTTTTTTATCCCACGCCCACAGACCTATCTTCATCCCCCAAATCCAAATGAAAATAGTACCTTGCCGATAAGTTGCTCACTCCGCCCGTTGGAGTAGTTGCTTGAGGTGTCAATCAGGTTGATGTTTAGCTGTGGGTCGCTCTGTCGTTCAAGAGCTTTGTACAGAATCTTCTCGTGTTCGGGTACACCAAGCGCCAAGCGGTACGAGCCAATGCCCAGGCGCGAGATAGCTCTGGACGTTGGACTGGCCATATCCTGCCCAAAAGAAAGAAGTGAATATGGGGAGAAAGTGTTTACAAGAGAGTGGTGAAGTGAGGAAGCGGAATTGTCGATGGAGATTGAGAGAGTGAATGCAAAGAAAGGGGATGTGGAGAAACTGCAATTGAAGACGAAGCTTGGGCCAACTGACTGTCACTGTCTTGTTGGCGGCACGTGATTTAAGAACCGTATAAATTCAACGTCGGCGAAGCATGTCGCCACTGATTCTTCTCAATTCAACACCATGTTTGCATCTTCAGGACTGTTTGGTGCCTTACCATGCCCATACCTGCCAACATGTCCTAGGGAAGCATACTGCATCTACTCGCACTCGGTAGCACTTACTCCTGCTCCTCCGCCAGCACCAATAGCAGCCACGCAACCCGTCTCCAAACGGAAACTGGATCCAGTCAATAAGGATCCAGTCGACACACCGCCTACAAAGCAAATCCGCAGTGAAAAAGGCGTACCTGAGCAGGCAAAAAGGACACCGATCGCAGCCATGGAAGTAGCGAAACAGCGGAGACAGACTTATGACACGGTTGCTCCACCAGTATCATCATCGTCCTCGTCATCTTCGAGACGACCTGGATCAACCGCAACGGAAGCTGTACTTCTGGCGCGCCCGCATGTTGCTAAAGCAGCAATTCCAACAACAAAGCCCAAGGTAGAATACTTGATCACATATCGCAGTGACAGGAAAGAACTGGCGATCGCATATCGAAAATGTGCTAAATATTGCCCTCCATTGTCTTGTTGTGTCAATTAGTCTTCAACGACAACTACTACCTCTGGCCCTCCCGTCCTCAAGATCGACCTTAAATCCCACAGCAAACCCCAATTCCGGCAAGCGGTCGCGATGCAATACTACAACGAGTTTTTGCGGATATATGCCCCCCTGGGCAACAGTGGATCGAATCTTGCAACAACGCACGCTGTGGATCAGGAGAAGGCAGTGCACATCAAAACCAACCAGGGGAGTTACCGAAGCCTTGCATCCAGTATCTTGCAGCGGCTCAAGAAACGACCTGTCGCCCTCTCAGAGCAGGATGTGGGGATCGATGGCGAGTGGGTCGATCCTGCAAATGCCCCAGCCCCGGAAAAGGACGTATGGGCGGACGTGAGCAAATATGTACATCCGGTCGAGAAGCTGGTAGCGAACGGATACCCGGTCGCGATTCCTGAGGGAAGCTTCCGAGACATGGATCCAGTGCAGGAGTGTGAGCGGTGCCACAAACAGTTTGAGGTGTCTGCGACCTTGGCAGAGCAGGACAAGGCTGTGTGCCAGTACCATGATCGCCGGATAACTCGGCGATTGGTGAATGGCGAGCGGATCAAACTTCACGCGTGTTGTGATGGTGTGCAGGGGAGCCCTGGGTGCAGAGATGGACCCCATGTGTTCAAGGAGGATAACTTCTTGCAGTTGCATCATCGGACACCGTTCGTCAAAGCAGATCCAAGGAGTCCAGAAGAGAGGAGGAGGAAGAAGAAGCATGCTGTTGTGGCCATGGACTGTGAGATGGTAAGCTTGTTTATTCGCGATGTGACGACTCTCTGCTTACAAAACACTGACGATCCTTGATTTTTTTTTTTTTTTTTTTTGTCCATAGTGCTACACGGCTGGAGGGTTCGAGTTAATTCGCATCTCAGCAACTGACCAAGATGGCAAGACAATCCTGGATGAGCTGGTTCGACCCAAGCATGAGATCTTTGATCTCAACTCGCGCTTCAGGTAACGACATAGGAAAGACTTTTCGAAAAGGCTAGGTTGGTCACAGGCTACCACTGAGAAAAAAAAGGCTCATTCATTGTTCTTTCTTCATAGTGGTATTACATCGATTGACGGGGCAAAGTACGATCTGGAACAGGCGCGACAGCTGTTTCTGGATCTGATTGATGAGAACACAGTCATCATTGGGCAGAGTCTCGAGAACGACTTCAAGGTCCTTCGACTGGTGCACACTCAAGTCATTGATACTGCCATGGTGAGAAAACTACACCACTGGACATGTTACTTGAGACAAGGCCAAGGAGATTAAGTCACTTATAATTGATCTATATCTCCAATAGCTCTTTCTGCATCCTCTGCATACCCAAGGCATCCGCTACTCGCTCCAGATCTTGGCAAAGAAGCATCTCAATATTAATATTCAGGACGGCGAGCATGGCCATGACTCGTTCGAGGACGCCAAAACATGTCTCGATCTGGTCCGTGTCTGGATCGAGAAGGACAAGAAGGGCATCAAAATTATCCCGTAGTATTCAAGATGACTTCATGCTTGACGCTTTGAATCAGAACAACAATTCTGGATTGCATCTTTTTTGTTTATTTCCAGACTCAATGTGTTGCAAGCTGTGGAAGAGATATCAAAAAAGACACAAGTTCGGTTCCCGAGTATATTTTTTTTTTGTTCTATGGTGGTAACTGAAGGTGGAGAGAGAGAAAGAGTAGGGCGTTTGGACTGGAGAGGCGACCGTTTTGGTGACGGTTTGTCGAGGTAAGTGTAGGGCAAGCAAAGCTTTTGTTTTGTGTCGAAAGGAGATTCTTATCCTGGTTCCAGATCCGCTTTATGCTGATGCCTTGGCCTTCTCCTCAATAACGTTTAACCTTGGGACGTTGCTGGCGGCAGCAGCGTCAGCCTTCTTCTTGGAGGCAGCGGCCTCGAGGGCACGCTTCTCCTTCTGCTTGATGTATTCATCCTGGATGGTCTTTGTGCGGATGATCTAGAGACATAAAGCAATTTCAAGAGAATGAGTTTGAGTAAAAGTGGTACCAGGCTCGTTCTTATTCGCGGTCAAAACTATGCGCGGAATATAAACGATCCAATGGGTTGGAAACAGTCGAAATGCACGTTACCTCCTTGCTGTGGTGAAGGCACTCAAGGTAGTCGTCGCGCTGGAGAACGCACTCCTCGGGCTTATCAGCAAGAGCATAGCACTTGTGGAACTCTTGCCAGAAGGGGTAGCATCTGCTGCGTCCTGTTTGTTTATCGCCACAAATATCCGAGATGTATGATGTTTAAGTGCGATATTTCCGAACAGTTGGCGAGCGGTGCCGGAGGGAGAAAAACGCGATCGGGATCGAGGTTGAAGTGTTATGAAGGCGTGTGAATGGCAAATCGAGTGTATGAACGAAGAAGTCGGGAGACCAAAGGAAAGCAGTTCCATGAAGAAACGACGTCATGAAGGAGCAAGAAAGAAAGATAAGACATGATCAGTTATTTGTTCATCATCACGGTTCCTGAGAATACCAGATCCGCCAATAGGGATCGATGGTGTCATAACGCTTGACCGCAACAACAATTGCTGAGAGTGACCATCGCCATCTGGTTGCTATTGCATACCTCCGTTGTAACCGTATCCTGATGCCATTATGTAAAAGTGATGGAGAAGAGGGTGAATTGAGTGGGTTCGGGATTGTGATCAGTTCGGGGAAGTATACCCCGAAATTTCAAAACGGAAAAAATCGTGACGTCACTCTCTCGTTCGCAGGGAAAGTTTTCAGCTACCAGTCGCAACAAGCCAATGTCCTAGCTTGCTTACAAGTTCCTCATTTTCTCCGAACTGAACCTCCTCCACGCGACAAGCACATCTTTACCAACCTCAAGCTACACATATAAATATCAGACAAATTGTATTTTTTTCGGGTTCTCCGGATTTATTTGAGTAAATGAACGATCCAAGTTGCTTTCCTAACGAGATGGTACAGGAACGCACCAAATAGTGAACAAGATGCAAAAGTAGATAGCACATCCTGCCAGTCTTTCGACATTTAACGGTAAGACTTCTGGTATCTGTAGGCAACAAGTTTGCAGTAATAGATGAGTTAGTGAGCGAGCGTGCGGAGTAAATTACAGTACAATATACGAGACAAAAACAAACAAGATCAAAAACGCACCTGGCACGGGCACCAGCACCACCGAACTTCTTGGGCTCGCAGCGACGGGGATCAGCGACGAGGAGGGTGCGGTCGTACTGGAGGAAGATCTGCTTGAGCTCGTTCTTGGAGGCCTCATCGACGAACTTCTGGTAGTAAGCGACGATAGCCTTGGCAAGAGCCTGACGGATAGCGTAGATCTGGGAGGTGTGTCCACCACCCTTGACACGGATACGGATGTCAACGTTGGCGAACTTGTCAGAGCCAACGCGGAGGATGGGCTCGTAGACCTTGAACTTCAAGACATCGGGCTCAACGAGCTCGATGGGGGAACCGTTGAGGCGGATAAGACCCTTGCCGGCCTTGCAGTGGGCAACAGCGGTGGCGGTTTTCTAGTAGGTGAAAGAAGGTCGATAAGGTCGGTTAGCCTCCAAAGATCTATTATTTGTTGGCATTATAGTCGTACGCTCCTTTCCCAGGATTCACGCGCTTCCTTGTGGTGCTCTCTGGCTCCAGAGTTGTCGCTGCCTGAATTATGTGGATCGCCGAGTCTCCAAGTTGACAAAAAGGTTCCCAGCTTGTGCTGCCTTTCGAGTTACGAGCTCTTTTCCTGTTATACGCTCTTTTAGTCGAGATCTCTGTTTCTTCTAGATGACCATATTGTACGCCGAGAAAGAGATGCAAGACAAGCTTGAATGGCGAGGGTTGTTGGTTGTGCTTCGGTGATGAAATCTGATTTGACGACACTCTTGTCAAAAACCATATTATTCCTCCATCCAAGGACAATCCTTCAAGTGGAGTCGTTGCACATGCAGTTTGTTTGCCGATGGTTGTTGTGCTCAAAGTGATTGCTGCACGGAAACTGGTTGGTTCCTTTCGAAAACAAAAAACGATCCTCAATCATAGTTTCGCCAGACCCATCCAGTCACTTTGATTCCTGTTTGCCGATGTACATCGAAGAGTTGGATGCCTCCGGATTAGCCTTCTGATGCCTCTCGCATCCCTCCATTCATCCTGCTCTTGTGTTCTCCTGTAGGTTGTTGCATCTTCTGAAGGGACTTGCCTTGCGGCCGTAGCACTGAACACTCTTCTGGTCAGACATGATGAATAAATGCCTATATGTCGGTAGATACGAGTCGAGTACGAGGGTAGACAGGCAAAGTTAGCTTTCAGGTGCCTTGGGTGATGAATTGATGTCTGTTTTTACATGCATCTCTGTTGATGTCTGTTTCCTGTGCCAAGTCCCGAGAGTAAGCCCTTTCTCTTATCGATGGTTCATAATGACGCCAGTGATCCAGGTTGTTTCATGGGTCGATGAATGGTTGATGGGTTGGGGATGTTGACGGATGGATGGTTCGATGGCGGTTGAGTATCCATTGCAACCACCTTGGGAGTATACTCAGGCATCCTTTGCAGTGTGCTTTCTCCCTCCGCTTTGCCCTTCCTTGAAGTGGCGATCAAGTCCCGCACTAACTCGGTGCAAATGAACAAAAAGCAGTCCGATTTCGCTGTTCGCCCAATTTGGATCTCCTCCTCACCAAGTCAAGAATTTGAAAGAGGGTTTTCAGGCAGTGCGCGACCACTGGTGAATATCTACCCTCCTGCCCTCACACGAGGACGGAGAGTGGGACTGCCCAAAAATGGGTGGCTTAGCATGTTTATCCACACCCTCTTCCTCTGGAAACAACCACGCACAAATGCCGTTCAAACCAAGCTGGAAAGCGAGTTTGTGTGCAAAGTAGCATAGTAGCCGTCGTATTGTCCTCCGCTTGCTTTCAGTCCGACTCTTCTCCATTACTCCCATCCCGCTCGACCATACATCATGATTCCTCGCATTGTCAGGGCAAGCAAGCACTGTGCGGTACGAGAGAAGAAACACACTACTTTTTTTTTTTTGTCACAGCATCCTACAGAGGAGACATCTCAGAACACCGTTTTTTATTTGGGACCTGAACTTTCCGGAAGACAATTGTGCGGGAAGCTGATCAGCATACTCATGAATGGACTCGCATTTACCGGTCAGCACTCACCGCAACAGCAACTATCGTGCCCTCTTACCCGGAACTACACCAAGACCTCCTACTCGACCCTGTTCATCTCAAACTCAACAACCCGACTAATATCCAACTCTCGGGATTGTCCTTTTTTTTTACGCTACCTGTAGACCTCTCGTGCATTCTCCGTTCAGTCGATTGCTCGCAACGCAGAAGCCACATTCAAGGCACCTGCTTTGGGCGTCAACAAGACCTATGACGAGGCTCTCAAGATCATCGCCGAGGACAAGATCAAGCGACTGGCCGAGATCAAGTCCATGGAGGCCAAGCTCGCTCAGCTCGTCAAGGGTACATATTCTCGGTCGATCTACACCTGCATGACCTGCGATGCTTGCCTGACAATCACAGACATTCACCTAATACCATATCTGCAATATGAATTTCTTTCGTTTAGCCGCCCCTTCCGCCGCCAACGACGCCAGCATGGCAACTTTGAAGGAGAACATTTTCAAGCAGGAGGCTTACTCTGAGATCAACGACCCCGAGATCCAGTGGCGTTTCAACAACGGAAAGATCGACATGTCCAAGGCAGTTTTCCGTTACATGAAGAGCAAGCAATTCACGCGCGAGACTTTGCCCGTGATCCAGCAGCGCATCACCCAAATGTTTGTGACCCCTGATTTGCTCCCAGCTTTCACACCGTCGCTCAATGTGCAATTGGACTTTGGCGCTGGATCGTCACCCAAACTCGCAGCAGGAGCTCCTGCCGGCGCCAACTACTTTGAGACTGGATCGTTCTTGTTGCCCGGAAAGACCATCAAGGAACCCAAGATCAATGTTGAATCGTTCCACCCCGAGCAGAAATACTATACCGTTGCGCTGGTGGATCCCGATATGCCTGATGTCGACAACGAGTCCTTTAAGCAGCAGCTGCACTGGTTGATGTAAGTCATGGGGCCAGGACCTGGACACTTGAGTTGTTTTGCGATGCCCATTTCTATACACAAAGTCAAAATATTTATATGTATATTGTTCATGTTCCTTGTTACTGTTTTACTTGAATAGCACCAACGTCCCATTGTCAGCAGTCCAGACCGAGGTCTCTACTGATAACTCCAACGTAGTGTTGCCTTATTTACCCCCTCACCCTCCCAAGGGCACCCAGTACCATCGTTACACATTGTTGTTGGCTGAGCAGCCCAACGGCGGCCAGGACAAGGTCGAGGTGCAAGCAGAGGACGTGTCACGGGAATCCACATTGCGCGATCTGTGCTCACAATACAAACTGAATGTCAAAGGCTTGACCTTCTTCCGCCAGGTCTGGGACAAGGATGTGAGCAGGATCTATAAGGAGATTCTGAAGGAGGACGAGCCAGTGTACGGCAAGCAGCCCAAGACAGACGAGTTGCTGGACGAGACTGGCCAGAAGAAGAAGAAGTTCATCAACTTGTAAAAAAGCGTCAAGGGCGGACGAATATTCATAATCTAGGGGGTTCTTGGATAGAGTGTTGTTGTTGTTTTATTTTTCTTTCTTTCTTTTCGTTTTTTCTTTCTTTCAATCAAATGCATCTCAGCCAACAATCACACAAAAATAAAGCTACACTTTCATAGATAATAGTCTTTGTCATGATGAGCGGTAAAAGAAAACAACAAACAAATGCCAAATCGTTCCTGCACAAAGCGTAGAAGCCGATACTATCGGCCACGACTGCGCGTTTTAAGGTGAAGGCATGGAGGACATATTTCACTTTGTTCGCCGATTTACCGGGAAGACCACAACATCATCCACCACACTGCGCGTCACTTTGTTGGTGGCTCAGTTCGGGTCTCTTTTCCCCGCCCAATAGTCCGTCGTTCGCCATGTCTGCACTTTCATGCCAAACACCGTTTTCTTAGTCAGAGACTCAAACACGCTGCCCTTTTTGACTACAGGGGGAGCGGGTTTCATCCATCATCGGTGCCCGAATAGCTCGATGGCTTAGATGTCAACCCTATTTGAGTCTGACCAATCCACCTATTTCCACCGCAAAACTCAACCACCCACCACCGTTGTATATAAGCCTGCTGCATTATTCCCAGTTCCCAGCTCCTACGTACTCACCGCTCGCACTATTGACTTCCTCCCACCCAAAATAAGATTTTTGTTAAGCCGGACTTTCTCTTTTTTTTTTTTTTTTTTTTTTTTTTGGTGCTCCTACCCAAATCTCAGCTTACTCCATATTTTTTTTGGTTTCTTCTTGCCTTATTTGTTTCCTTCTTTTCCTCTTCTTCTTCTTCTTCTTCTCCTTCGTCGTCCTTCGCCTCTCCTCCCTCCACACACACACACTCTCTCTCTCTCATCTTTGTTGGTTAGATCTGGCTAGTCTCATTACCTGTTCTTACCTCTCCACTCCCTCATCTCGTTCCTGAAGAAAGCAGTTGAAAGAGGACAGATCATCCACTCCCTCCCTCCCTTTTGTTACTACCAAAGGCGCGGCCACAACCACATCTCAAAGACATACAAACACATGGCTTCAAACGACAAGAACTCGGTCTTGTCCACCGCCAACGATACCGTGGTCTCACTCCCCCACGAGGGCACAGCCTTCCCTGCCAAGTCAACAACAACCCACGATATCCAGCCCAAGGAGTTATCGAAATTCCAAAAGTTCCAATTGAAATGTCAACCACTCATGCTGTACGTTGTGTCGATGGCGCAGTTCCTTGATATCGGTAAGAAAGAACACACAGACAACTCTGACTCCATGTCGTAATACAACAACAACAAAAAACTTGACGTTGGGCTAACACCGTGAAACAACAAACAAAATCATCGCAACTTGTGTTTTATAGTTTCTGGTGCCTCGATGACTGTTGCTATGCTTCCCATCGCCAGGGACCTCAACTTTGCGGTCCAAGATCAGCAGTGGCTGATCAGTGCCTATGCTTTGTAAGTTGGCCGTCTGGTCGTTTTGATTCGTTTGGGGAGTGGTTTCCTACAACGGAACCACATTGATTTCCTTCAACGGAACCACATTGATTTCATCTCGCTGACTCGAACTGTATCCATTGCTTGCATATTTTAGGTCCTTTGGAGGGTAAGTTTTGTATTTCCGCATTCTAAGCAACAAAGCACAACAGTGAGATGCATTTCTCCCGCTTCCTTTGCCACCAACAACAACAACAACAGTTTGTTGACAATGACCATCGACATCTATCCCGACAACTCGCTTATTCCTCATCGTGACCATGGCTGCAACCAGCCATCCAACGCATTACCCACTACCCATATCCACCCTCCCACAACCCATGGTGCCTCCATTCTGCTGTACACTGCACAGTACTTCTGCCAGCGCCTCTTTCTCCTTTCTCTTGCACCTGTTCCTGAGAGTGGGCGCTTGTATTTTTTGCCGTAAACTCGCTCAGCAACAAAACCCACTCTGCTCTCCAACCAAACACTCCCGGAAAGCGAGACAGATATGTAAATCCCATCACACATCTGAGCTGCAACCCTAATTTCTTATTTCCTCTTTTTTCTCCGACCCACGCTACTCTTTCATGTTCATACGCTGTCCCTCTGGTCTGCCTTGCCCCCTCCCCTCTGCCCTGCAGTCTGCTCCTGATCGCTGGTCGTATGGTAAGTGGCTTTCTTAGTCTGTTTTCTGTGCTCGTCCTATGGGTGGACTGCGCATTGCCCTCCCCCCCAGTTTATTTGTATCTCTTTCGCATTGATCGCATTGGAGAAGCTTGTTTTCCCCGCACTTTTTTTTATTTCTTATGGACTCCGTCCACATTTTGCTATTGTGAAGAAACTAGTTTGCGTTATTTTACGCCCAAATACTCACCCCATTTTCATCTTCCATGTTTCCCAGGGTGACCTCTTTGGCCATCGCCGCATCTTCTTGGCTGGCTTGGCTTGGTTCTGTCTCTGGTCCACTGTCAATGGCTTCTCACGGTCCCCTGTCATGTTGTGTGTCTCGCGCGCGCTCCAGGGCATGGGTGCTGCCGGTAAGAAAGAGTTTTTTTTTTTGTTTGTACCACACTGAAAACAACGAGAAAATTGAATGATTCCGGCGTGCATATCGCTCACACGCAGATGCTTCCATTCTTCTTCTTTCTTGCTGTCCTTTTTTTACCATTTGAAAACTACATGCACCAACTACAAACAAAGCCCAAATCCCAACTGCTCTTGCTCTCATCGCCATCAAGTATCCCGTCGGCCAGGAGCGTACTCGTGCTCTGTCCATCTTTGGCGCCATTGGAGGTAAAGTACTAGTAGAAACATGCTCATACGTGTACCTCGAGCTATTTGCCAGTGGTCATCAAATGAGAGTGATACACTGCAGCTCGCTTGCTTCACCCTTTTAACTCACCAAAAATTATTTTACTCCGCATATGAACAACTCTATCGACTAGCCATGGGCGCCGTCACTGGACTGCTGCTCTCTGGAGCTCTGACCTCAACCATCGGATGGCAGTGGATCTTTTTCATCTGCGCCATCCTCAGCTTCATCCTCCTTGTCGTCGGTATCTTTGCCTTGCCCGATGCCCCTGGTCTGCACGGTGTGAACCCCAAGGTCGACATTGGTGGTTCCTTCACCGCCACTGGAGGCATTGTGTGTGTGATCTACTACATCTCGGCCGGTGTCGAGACTGGCTGGGCCAGTGTCAAGACTCTTCCTGTCCTGTGTGCTGGTTTGGTCCTGTTGGCTGTTTTCTTTGTGATTGAGAAGCGCATTTCGTACCCCATCATGCCCTTCCACATCTGGAAGCACAGGGCCTTCTCGGCCAGTTTCGCCATTATCTTTGTGATGCAGGCCTCGTTCCAGGGATTCTTGTACTACTCGACTCTGATCTTCCAGGAAGTCCTGGGTTACTCCATCATGCGCACGTCTCTCTCTTACTTGGTCCACGGTCTGACCGCTATTGTCGTGTACTCGATCTTGGGACGCTTCTTGCCCCGCCTGCCTCTCAAGCCCTTCATCTGCCTTGGCTTCATCTTCCTGGCTGGATCGTCTCTGCTCTTTGCCTTTGTCACCCCTACGAGCACTTACTGGATTCTCCCCTTCCTGGGTCTGATCTGCAACGTCTTCGGCTTGGGTTTTGTGATGCTGCCCGCCCAGATCACAGCTCTCCGCGACGCTGCCGATGATGACCAGGGTGTCGTCGGAGCCATTTACAACGTCGGTCTCCAGATCGGTGCCCCCATGGGTCTGGCCATCCTGACCGTCATCTCGGGCAACGTGAACGGCGCCCATGACTCCATCATGTCCGGAGCCGACCAGATGAAAGGATACAAGATGGCACTGTTTGGTGACGCAGCCTTTGGTGCTCTGGGCTTGATCCTGACGCTCGTGTTCTTGCCCCATGTCAAGCCTGGTATGGCCAGCAAGGCCGAGGACCGTGCTGTTGAACAAGGTGGCGTTGCTGCCACTGAAAATATTGGCGACAAGGAAGAGATTGAGGATGTCAAGGACAACGTGTACGGAGACAAGGAGGAGATTGAAGATGGCAAACACGTGTACATGGATCAGGAGCTGGCCCAGAAGGAAATGGAAGTCGGCGCCAAGACACGTTTTGCTTAAAACGCGCGCGTGAAGCTTTTTCTTCGCCCCCCATTCAACTACTAGCATAGCACATTATTTATTTTTCGGCATATATCATATACCTAATCAAACCAAAAAAACCCCCCCCCCATATTCCTAATACATAATCGTTTTTATTTTTCTAAGCCGTGTGTTATACATGTTATGTGTAGTCTATGTTCGCTTCGCCCCTTTCCCTCCTTCCTTTCTTCTCGGAAGGCTTTTAGAGCTCCTCCGCGAGCTGTTCCGCCGAAGTGTTCAAAGTCCTCCAGCGCGAGCGGTAGTCGTCCCAGTTAGTGTACGCACCACACATCCGGCGCTTGCCCGTGAACGCCGATCGGCCGTGCAGACATCTCCAGTTGTCGAAAATCAGCACCCTGCCTGGCTGGAATTTGGTCCACAGCAAGTTTTGCTCGTGGGTCAACACTCGATTCCAGTCAAAGAGTGCCTCGTAGAACGCGTCCACTTGTTCGGCCTCCAGATGGTCCAGGGTCGAACGGTCGTCGTTGTTGAACCGCACTTGCACCAGCGCCTTGGTGGCGGAGTCGTGGTTCAGAATCGGGTTGTGGCGTGGTGAGGGTACAATGTGGGTCGAAGCGTCACCGGCACTGTGAGCTGGGACACCAATCTCGGAAAGAGTCTTATACGAGTTGGGGTACTTTTCTTTCAGGATCTTGGCACAGTGGAAACCGTCGACCAACAAGTTGTGTCCGCCCTCGCCATCATGGTGCAACAAGTGGAACATTTGAAGACTAGGGAGTGGAAACGAAGGATCGCAAACGATGTTAGGCATTTGTTGTGTAACGAGTGGCGAGCGCTCCTTTGCTCACGGCACCACGAGCCCTTACCCGACTGGATCTGTAAAGTAAGTGGTATCGGTGTGTGC
This sequence comes from Podila verticillata NRRL 6337, assembly GCA_000739165.1. Lineage (NCBI taxonomy): Eukaryota > Fungi > Mortierellomycota > Mortierellomycetes > Mortierellales > Mortierellaceae > Podila > Podila verticillata. Next base: position 133,260 of record KN042430.1, on the reverse strand, counting down.
TCCAAGAGCCAGATCCGTGTATGCTGTGTCTCCATGTCCCAGATCTGAAGTAAAATCCCAGAAGCCACCTGTCCCAAGGAAGGAAGGAAAAGATAGGTATGTCAGCGATGATGCTTTAGGGCGAGTCCTGATATTCATATCCAGCCGTGCCCCGTACCATAGTGAGTCTCGCGAATAAAGGAGATGCGCTTGGCCAGTTCCTCTGTGGCCTCGGTTGACACGGGCACGCCGCTGACGAACGAGAATCCATAGACATGCTATGTTGTGGAAACAAGGGTGGAAAGTGAACGAGATGTTTAGTATGTGTGCTTCCTCTCTCCCTGCCGTGCGAAAAAAAAAAAAAAAAAAATATTAAAAAGGAATTGTCTCCCGAACCAATCAAACGATTGTCCGCTGTCAAAAAATTCCATTCTTCGATCTGATAAAGGGAAAGAGTCTCCAACCTGCTTGCTCTTACAATGTTGTTCAGCCATGCTGCAAGTCCTTTGTCTGATTCCATGACGTCTTTGAAGGTCACTTCGGGCAGGTGAGAGGCGATCGACTTATCCCATGTGATTTTACTAGTTTTTTTGTTTGTTTGTTTGTTGCGTAACAGAGACATGGAGAATAGGAGAACAAAAGGTGAGAAAATACGCCCACAAATCAAACCCAATGCCATGTGCTACTGAAACGTGGATCGTTGGGGTCGGGTGTAATCACCAAAAAAGGTAGCTGATCCGTGTGGTTTTGTTTTCCTGACTTACGGTGCGCCTTCTGGCTTGTAAGGGTCGTTGATCTTTGGGTCGTACGAGTGATTGTTGAGCCATGAATATGGGTAATGGCTCTTGTGGTTCTCATGATCCCCTGTGTATTGTGAAAGAAGAAGAGGATGAGCTGGACTGTGATCTCCATAACAAAGAGTTCTGTGCGCTAAAATGCAGCTGGCCCTTACAGACGATATCTAGGCCCGTGTCTGTCGCCGTAACACTCTTCGGCGAGATGGTTCTCGGAAGCTATCGTTATTCAGGAAGAGGGAACAATATCAAGAAAATAAAAGGTTGAGCGCGGGCAGCAATCACATTTTCATTGCCTTCTTTGGTGCAAATGGGCAAAAACACAAGAAATCGTCGCCATTTGAGTAGTCGACTGCCGTCATACCTTGAATGTGTTGACCAGCCGCTGCTTTGTCACTGTGTGGTAGCACTCTGGACAGTGACAATGGTCCCGAAGCCAGAACGAGTGGCTTTTCAGTAAACACACCGAAAAAGAGTTAATAAGAGTTAATTTCCACATCAATAATCGCCTTTCCTACAATAGCCAATCGGTCCAGGTCAGTAACAACTTACAATCGACTGGTAGTTCCATCGATCCACCGAAGGTGCACTTTGTTGCCATCCACTTTGGCGGCATCCTTGTTCTTCATATCAACTTTGGAAGGATTTGATCCGTGTGACTGAGACAACAAAAATGAAAGGGTAGGGGGCACAGATCGAACAGTCAGACGAACGTGCATGAGAATAAAAAACGTGGTGTATGTACACCCCGCCTGCGCACGCGTGGTTCAAATTGCTAGCCTAACGTTGCACCGGAACAGCAATAACCCGCTTACAGTGGAGTACCGCTGGTTGGCCCAGGAGAAGGTTGACGGTGCCAGGCGTGGCACATTAGGGATCAACGCCGATAATTTACGCGGCTGAGTAGCGAAATCGGATCGAGGAGCTGGACGAGTGGACAAGGCACTATGCAAGGATATTTAGAGTAGGCTGCTTTGTTCAGCACGATGGGTAATGGGATGCACATGAGTTTGGAATTGCAATGCATTATGGTTGTTACCGGCAGGTGGCTACTCTGGGAGAGAAGCATGCTCTGCGCACACATGAGGCAGCTACTGATGAGGAAGCAAAGGATGCCATTTCGAAACAAAGAGACGAGGGGGCAGTAATGAGAGTAAGAGTCGCGGAAAGCAAGAAGTATCAGGAAGAAGTAGGAAGTGGAAAGCAAAAGAAAAAGAAAGAGGTAGAGAAACGAGGGAACCAAAAATCGAGTGACATTCTGCACAAATGCCATGCGATGACGGCTTTTCCCAACGGCACACGAAGGAAACTCTATTCGAGTCACGTTATTTTCGAGCTTGAGCTTGAGCATTCGTGGATATTTTGAGTTTCGGTGGCAAAAGGTAAGAAGGGGAAGAAGGGAAGCCATCCAAGTTCCATCCCCTCAAAAAAAAAAACCAGGACACCATCGATGACGGAGCTATATGGATCCATGTGAATCCATGGATCATCCTTGACTCCGTCCACGTTGTGTTAGCGATTGGGGCTATCTGGGTCAGCGTTGATGCCAATGTGGCCAGGCAAGCCTGAGGCAGGACAGGACGACTGAATAGGACACAATCCAGGAGGTCTTTTTTCTTTTGTTTGCATGTCCCCCTTGGACCACAGCAACAACAGAAAAAGAGAAAGAGAGGGATAGAGAGAGAGAGAGAGAGAGTGAAAGTGCGTGTGAGTAGGAGTAAAAAAAAAAGAAGAAAAAAGTCATTGAGGTTTGCCCCATCCACCGTTATTGAAGTATCAGAGTATTTCTCCCTGGCCAGGCGACAAATAGAGACGTGGGCTGAAGATACTTCGTGTTGTTGTACCGTGTACCTGAGAGTATATGTACATGTCTTTGCCATAAATACACCCTACTCTTAGTCATGAATGAATAAGCGAGAGTCATGGGCCTGAATGGTGATGGGTCATGAGTGCGAGCAACTAACCGGTAATGTATTTGCTGCCCGTACAGGAAGCGCACCACAGCGAACGGAGTGTCCTTGTGGCCGCGTATAAAAAGGGCGTGTGGTGTTGTTGTGAGAGAGTGCAAGAGCCTTTTCCCTTCTTCTCTCTTTCTCTTTCTTTCTGTCTTCCTTCGTCCTCTCCCTCTTTCCTTCTCTCTTTTCTTTCTTTTCACTTCTCGCCCAAGTCCACAATTCCCCCTCGCCATCACTCTCCATCATCTCATCTCACTCTTTCTTTCTTTCGTTTGTTTGTTTGTGCGTTTGTTCTTTCGTTCTTTCTTTCGTTCTTTCTTTTCTCTCTTCTTCGCACACTTTGATTACTACTCTCTTCATCCACAACCTACTCCCACGTTCCTCACACAACAGCACAGCGTACTGAGCAAACATGATGGCCACGTCGCCACCACATAGCCCTCATTCCTCCATGGGCGGTCGCAGACCTTATAGCGCTTCCTCCTCAGACCCCAGCCTCGCTGTCCACCGCCGAGTAAAGTCATACGAACCAAACTCGCTCGCTGCTCACGACGACTTTGACGAAGAGTCCAACTCGATCCCCCTCACTGCCACCCACTACGCCGACGGCGCCTCTTCTCCATCCTCACGCCAACAACAAATCCAACACTCTTCTGCCTCAGGAGGCGCAAGGGTCGGCCGCTCACTCTCACTCTTCCGACGCACCTCACGCCATACTCCCGGTCAAGTCTACACCCAGGGCACTGTACCTCCTGTCCCTGCGGTGCCTATCTTCCAGCACACTGGCAAGAGCGCGTCTCGCTTGCTGCGCCTGGACGACCCCATTCTCGTCCGCATCGCTCACAACCTCGAGCTCAACGAGCTGCTCGATTTCTCACACTTGTCAAAGCGCTGCCGCGCCATCGCTGCCAAGACCTTGACCCTTGCGCTGCAGCGAACTGTCCTCAAGGCCACCCTGTGTCAGGAACGCAAGGCTGTCTTCTCACTCGAGTTTATCTTTCAGCACCTCGACCCAGCCTCGATGCAGGCTGTCTTCAGAGCCACACAGCTCAAGTCACGGCGGTACTTTGAAAATTCGGCCCTTGCTCGCCCTGTTGTCCAGGCATTGACCCTGGTGACACCCAATGGTGCACACCACCCCATCTTCAGATTGGCAGGCTTCAAGCCCCCCAAGGGACCCAAAGGAGCAGAAGAGACCGAAATTATGTCTGAACGCGATCTCGAGCGAGCAACAACCCTCTTGGCTCGCCCCTTCCAGCTGGATATCAAGGACAAAGGCTACTACAGAGTCTCGCCTTCTACCTCCTGCATGGTCGACACCCCCTTCTTTCCTTCCCAGCCACTGCTGGATCCCCTGGTGCCCATTGTCATGGAGGGCGCTACTCATGGACCTCCGTCCTGGGAGATGATGTACAAGGTCGACCTCAACCCACCCAACTACCCACAGCGCATCCAACAGCAACAAGAAAAGATTCACCAGGAGCGTGTTCGACAAGCCGAGCTCAATGGAGAGCAACCTCCCATGCCCCCGTCAAAGAGCCAGTTGAGCCATGTGGCCTCGGGTCTGCCTCCAGTTTCAGGATTTGTGCCTCTGCCGGCCATCAAGTCTGGACCCAACCTGCGCTCCATCCTTCCAGAATCCTCACCGCTCTCCGGATCAGATTCCAAGGGTGCCAAGTTGACCCGCAAGCCTACTGTGGTACGACCTCCTCCAGAGGGTTGGGGCCCTCTCCCACCCGTCGCCCCTCCACCAGCTGTCCCAGCCTCACTCTCATACCAATTGGGCACACGCACAGTCCCATCGGGGGATGGTCACCCAAGCTCGCCCACACTAGCCGCTGGAGGAGTGCCCAAGTCGCCCACCATGGGCTATGCGTCAGAGCCATCATGTCTGGAGCCTGAACTGGCAGAGGAGACTGAGCGGTTCCTGACACTCTTGTTTATCCAGTTCCCAATCCAGACACTGTTCCCATTAACTGCTCAGCAGAGCAAGAAGGCGGCATCCGGAGGCATTGTCTCTGGCTGGATGAGCAAGAGCAAGCTTGGTCGCACGTTGACACTCAAAAAGAAGGAAGGCCCAAGCTACACTGCATTGGGGCAGTAAAAAACAACGGACACATACCCAATTGACCCCATTGACAATCAATGCCAGCGGGCTTCTCTTCGTCTTCTTCCTCCTCCACGCTTGTAGTTACCTTTTCTTTTCATCTTTGTCCAATAGAGGTGTCTCTTTCATATAAAATATTATCATTGATATCTGTACATTATTGCAATTTAGATGGTTTGCATTCCACCGTGCCTGGGATCCATTCCCCGCCCCTTCCTTCTCCTCTTGTTTTCCTTTTCTTTACGAGTCGCCCATGAGCTCTTTTTTTTCCGTGGCCGAAAATAGAAATTTGGTGCACTTGGGCACATCCGAACACTGTCCAACTCGATCCAACACTCTCCAACTGGGACAGGGAGACAAAAAAGCAAAAAAGGACGGGGGTGTGCAGTCAGTCTGCTGTGGGCATGAGCACGAGCATGAGGGTGCGTGTGGGGAACAAAAAGAGAGCTCAAGCAAAAGCTATTCAGGTCCAGCTGACATTTTTTTGTTGTTCTTGTCGATAGTGAGCAAACATGCACACTCTTTTGCAGGGGAGGGGACGAAGAACGTGGTCGTGATCGTAGAGTATTTGGTTCTCAGAACAAAACAATAAAATAAATACCGTCAGGATAGATCGTGAACCTCCGTTGCCTCCCTATACAACATCCACCAGGGTTGACATGCTATGCTTTTGTGTCTCCTGGAGGATATCGCTCCGATCCTTAAAACGAAGTTCAAAACTTCAAACTCCCTGAAGCATGTTTGTCATTCTTCTAGAACCCCTTAAAAGAGATCGATTCTCCACAGGCGTAGATGTATCGAAAAGCACGTTTTAAAAGAATAATAAAGGATCCAGTCTAGAAAGTATCGCCATATTGGTTCTTTTGGCGCACAGGTTTCGACTGCAGATCCTCTCGTGTCCTTGGGAACTCGCTTGGCCCGTCTGGCGAGGGGCTTGCCCCTGGAGCTGATCCAATATTGACAAAGCCCACTTCATCACTCCGGCGAAGACGGTCCCAGCTGCTTTGGCCAGGTTTGCGGCGTGGTGAAGGTGCCTCATCCTGTTCCTCTCCAGAAGAAGCATCGCGTGCTTTTCCCTCCCTGACCTGGCTCCATGCTGACTTGGGCATGTTCTGCTGTCGGATCTGGGACCAGCTTGCCGCGTTGGATTGCAGCTCTCTCGCCCTTTGTTCTGCTTGCGCCCATGCTATATTTCATCCGAAAAATAAAAAATGAAATAGAGTTAGATTCCTAATTCAATACACATATCTCTTCGATCATATCTGCTAGTGATACTTACCATTGTTATTGTCGTGACGCTGGCCGCTAGGGTCATCGCCACCATGATACCCATCACCATCCTTGAATCCTTGAAAGTTGGGGCCGGGTTGCAACTCGACCACCTGATTATCCGACATAAGTTCAGATCCTCTTCGGTTCTGCACAGGAAAGCGACCATGGCCTGCAGATGGGTGCGCTGCGGTATGGTCGTGTCGAGGTGCTCCTTGTCTTCCAGGTGCTGCCTCATCTCTAATTATCCAATGGATGTTAAATGTGGCGTTTGCGTGTTAGCACCAGGCTGCTGCTTCTGTCTATTGATCTGGATCCAAACGAAAAATCACGATATCGTAGGAGAGATGATCAACATTTACCGAACTTCCTGGACAATGTGCATGACACGCTGGAAGTTGGGGATCGACTGGATGGTTCTGACACTGGACATGGCGCCCATGATCAAGCCGATCTGCGACCCGATCAAGAGCCCGCCAGTGGCAATGGCCATAGTCTGGAGGCCCTTGAAGCTCTTTGCCTTGGCTAAAGGAAGGAGGTTTTCGGTCGGTTAGATAGACGTTGTGGTGATTTCTCTGACTGAGGTGCACTTGCGGATCAAATTCGTCGCTTTTGCTTTACCGAGCATCAGTCCTGCAGCACCTCCAAGAACAGAACCTCCCGTTGCTAAATATTTTGGATAACAAAAATAAATTGCAGGAGTCAGAACATGACTTTAGACAAGGGCGCCAAATCATTGGATCTTTGGTGCATATCCCTCTTGTGTCTGCAATCGCTCGGCACTCACTGTAAGTCGAGAGCTGGTCCTTGGCCTTTTCGACTATCTTGATCTCCTCCTCCGTGAACTGCTCATGCCTCATTTTTTCGGATATTTTCGTGTACACGTCGTTCGACATTGTGAGTTATAATGAGGTAAAGACGAGTGGGAAAGATGTATTCTAATATTGTGTTTTTGGAAGTGTTCTCGAATTCCAGTGGCTCCTGCTTAATGTAACTCGTGTCGCCAGGGTTCCCTGCAAAGTCAATGTAATGGAGTTTTTGTTCGATGGCTCCGGCTCCAACAGAAATGCTCGTTTTCACCAAAACGGGCGTTGCGGATTGTGTGTGACTGCGAACTATTTTCGAGAGGAAGGAAAGGGGAAGGGGAGCGCGTGAGGTGAAAGCGTGTTCATCAACCTGACTCTTTGCATTCGCCACAACCACATTGACCACCTTTGCAATACAAGTGAGAAATGGCATCAGAAAGCGATCATGGGCACACGCTGGAACATAGGAGCGACATTGACCAGAGCATAACCATCGCGTACAAAGGCCCCTACAACGGAGACGGTGTTGATCCTTCGCAGCCAACGGAACTGCCGCAGCGCACACCTGTGGACTGGGTTGCGTACGCTGTCTCACTTAACTACAACCGAGTATGTGTGTCTGGTCGGCAATAGTTGCCATGTTGCTTGGAAGTTGGAAGTCAACATAGTCATAGTGCTCAAAGCTAATCTATCGTTTACTTCCAACCTCCACTGAACATTTTCAGCTTGCCACTTCTTTTGTTTTTTCACCCATCACTCGCTGGCACTGGTACGACCCCCTTCCGCACACCTCCCTCGTCCTGGGTGCAGTACCGTCGAGCTATCAACTGGAGTCGTTGCAGAAACAAGAAAAGGTCGAAAATATGCTCAACATGTGTGCCGAGTTCAGCGGCCACCTCGAAAAGATGCGAGAGCTGGGCCTGTATCAATGCTGGGTGCCTACCCGCGATTTCCACACACCAAGCGTGCCCGACATTTGGATCAGTGTGCAGTTTATTGCCAAGTGTGAGAAGCGATGGCAGGAGTTACCGGAGCAGGAGCGCGGGACCATTTACCTGCACTGCAAAGGTATGACGTAGGAACATTGAGGGGTTTATGCTTGTATGCTTAAGCGTGAATACTGCATTCGATACCTTACGGGCTATGAAACAATGTGAAGCTGTCTGATATGTTTCTATTTTCTTGTTCGTTCACGTCCAGCTGGAAGGGGCAGGAGCGCAACCGTTGCGCTTTGTTGGCTTGTCTATCAATTCAAACTCTCGACTCTGGAAGCACAGGCCATTCTTTTGCATGCCCGAGGCCAAGTACGGACCCTCAATGAATCGTATTGTATTGGCTCGTCGACTCAATCCCAAGTTGCATCAACTTATTCTTGTCTCGTGTAAATAGGTGGACAAGGACATTCATCGACACCCTGAGGTGGTTACATTTTACTCTCAAGTACAGGAGCAAGAACAGGAGGGTACTATCATTCGACAAAAGTGGCCGCTTCACTAATGTCAAGCGAGTTGCCTTTGGGACACTTATGGTCCATCAACAGCACGGACTTCTAGGTCAGCTATCGATTTATCCTGCGCAGAAAAAAAAGCAATGCGCGCTTTTGTCGCGTCCTTGAGTCTTTCCTCCCCTTCTTTGGTTGCTTGTCGTTTAACGGTGACTCAGGACAAGAGACCTGAGACGGCGTGCTCCTTTCTTTTCTTTTTTTCTCATCCTGGCTGGCCATGGACTCGGGATTGCCTAGTCGAGACTTATTTCTTCTTTACCCGTCTCTGCACAACAGATGCTTGTGTACTCGACTCAAGCACATGTCAGGAATCCATTTTAAAGACACTTTACGCACAGCACTAAGATAGACAGCAAAGAAAGACAATGCAATAGAAAAAAATCATCGAGGAATATGGATGATCAGAGACAAATTGACCTTTTTCTTCGCATATTTGCTGTGAGGTGTGGAACTCTGATGTCAGTGTTTGAATCCGAAACGAAGTGGGAGGGGAGTCCTAGTACTAGTAGCCTTTTGTTGAGGCCGCAACGATTAGGCATCAGCCAGCTGTTAGCCAGGGGAGGTAGACGGGTCTTCACTATTCTTGCAAAGCATCTCGAGTACTCAGCGAATCCGTTTTTCGTCATCGACAGTGGGCTTCTTATCGGACTCGATTAACATGAGACTCGCATTGGGATTTTCCTCCACCAGCCGTGCGTAGCAATCTTTTTTTTTCTTGATCGGCAGTAGCCAAAGCAAGAAATAAACGCGGCGACACAGGGAAAAAAGCGAATATGTAAGTGCCAACTTTCAAAAACTAAGTATAGGCGGAACAAATTCTTGTGAAAGCCAAAATGGTACTTTGATACAGCAAGTTGCATGAATGACAAAAAAAAAAAAGCAAGAATTACTGTGCCATCGATTATCCTTCAACAACCAAAACATCTCGTCATGAGCATTTAAATGGGCCGGAGTGAATTGGTATTAGTTTTTATATACACGATGATCGTCTTTCTCTACTGAACAATCATCACTCTTTCAAGCTCCAGCAACTGGTCACCAAGCCGCTTCTGCAAGCCCTTGAGGTGACCCAACAGACCTGGGATCACCTCGACCGAGAACCGGACGTGGTCTTGCTCGCCTTGCTTGAACATAAACTGCCGTGCCACATCAGAGCCAAGCCCTTCCATTAGAATATCCTTCAGCACCTGCATATGTCGGTCCGTGGGGATCGGCGAGATCACATCGAGCGATCCGCTCTCGGCATGGCCATAGCTCTCATAGCCATCGTCCTCCTCGTCTACAAAGTCGTTATCGTCATAGTACCCGGTCAGATCACCTACGCCACTCATGATCGACGATGACGCTTCGCGGTGGCGTGAGCGTGATTTCGAGTGCCTGTACTTTTGGTATCGACGCAAGGAGGCGTCAACCTCTGCCTGGCCGTTCGATGACATACGCTGATGTTCCGTGTCAAGGGGTCGCACGGGGGAAGTGCACAGCCCAAGTCCTGCGGGGCTACTATAGCTCTCCTTGATCGCGGATGCTGGCGATACGGATGTCCTGGGGTTAGGCTCTGCAATCGCTGTGCTCTCCACAATAGACTCGAGGTCGCTTGAGAATATTTTTCTCGTCATGTAATCGTCGTCGTCGGCAAGACCGTCCATAAAGGCGGGTACGACAATAGTGGCCCCTGTGCATGTTGAAGAGGTCGAGGTCGATCTCGATTTGCTGCAGACTGTGGACGCACTGGACTTGGTGGTTGACATGGCTGACAAGCTGGAGCGCTTGAGCCTCATAGAACCAATATTACTGCCACTACCACCATTGCTGATGTTGTTGCTGGTGAGGCTGGTGTCGAGAGTTGCCTTTCCCGAGAGCAATGAGAGCGGACCGGCCGCCGCCACTGTGGGCCCCACCGTGCTCGTTTGGGCAATCTCGCCCAGGTCAATGATGACCTCTGCTTGCTCCCAATCTCGTTGAAAGAGCTTGGAGAGATCCTGGTGTTTCTTGGGGTTGGATGCCTTGAGAGACCGGGACGCCTTTCTCAAGGATGTCCTCAGTGTTTTCAGGTCTAAGGTTGATGCGGATGAAAATAATCAAGGAATTGTTAGTTACTGTTTGACTTCAATAAGAGAAAACATCCATCGTATAATTTATATTTACCTTCGATGTGGAGTGCAAAGTCCTTGATATTGTAAATATCCATCTGCAGTGACAACTGGTTTTCGACCACCTTGGACGGCACATTGATATCCGCAGACTCAATGTCGAAATCAGCATCCCAGTTCTCACTTGGCGTGGACGACGACATCTTTTGGAATCCTGGAGGACCGCTACCGTCTACTGGAAGAGAGAGACACCGCTGTCGGATCCGTAGGCTGTTCAGGTTCGCGTTCGAGGGCTTTTTGTGGTATGACTTGGTGCCTGGAGCAGGTGTGGAGAGTGGAAGAGTTACAGTCGAGAACGAGGTCGGCTCACGGGCGTCCGCCGAGTACATGAGTTTGGACGATGGTGCTCCTGAATCAGACTGGATGTCCCAATCCTCGTCATCATCATCGTCGTCGTCATCAGCGTCGTCGTTCACAAAATTGTTGACGATCCTTGGGACAACATTGCCGACTCTCTCATCCACCATCTCGCCTTCTGCGAACGCTCCGTAGATGTCACTATCCATACTGTTCCGCTGCTGGCCGATAGCTTCCTGGTACCGCGAGATGGCCATGATGTCCTCTCGATGCCTTGATTGCCGAGACGCCATTGTTCCTTTCCCGTTCTCCTGGAACGATACACGGTTCCCATTGACCATCATGCTTGTCGATGCATCGTCTTCGTCATCTGACAAAGAGTGGTTCCCTTCGTCCGAGATATCAGTACCACTTGGGCTGAACCTCGTACGCTGTAGTCCATCGACCATCTCTGGGGTCGGACTCGAGTTGCCTTGCGACTCTCCTCGCCCATGGATCCACCGCCGGTTGATGGAAGACGATGAAATTGGCCGTGACCATTGGAAAATAGTCGAATCGTTCCAGATCTTTCGTAACCGTCCCGTCTCTTTTTGCTGCTTCTTCTGGAAGTACCATGACCACGGTGAGCTGTGATGGAAGTACTGCTGTGAAGGATGTGCTGTCCGTGACGAGGTTGTTGATGGGGCTTCGTCCTGTTGGTCGAGTGAAGCCTCCAGATAGCACATGCACCGTGCATGTGTCTCTTTGCTCTTCTTCTTTTTCTTGGGTGATCGCGAACTGGTTGTACAACTCTCAGAGTCGGAGAACTGGGTATAGGACAATGAGGACAGAGACAAGGAGGCAGTGGAATAGGAGGAGAGCCGTGACGAGAATGAGGTCGAGTTTGTCATGGTTGGGAGGAGGGGTTCGTTATTGAGGATCATGTCTCCTGGATATTCGTCCAACAGGATTTTGTCTGGTCGAACGACCAGTGGATGAACGGATGTCGGTGTCAGGATATAATTAGGACTAGAGGAGGATGGCGAAGAGTGCACTTGACACCGCCGCGACTTTTGGCGAAAGAGTCGAAACCGTTTGTGAAAGTTGCACTGTTGCTGGAATGTGTGGGAAGGTGACTGGGATTGCATGGCCTGGACTCCTTTTTGCTGGAGCTGAGTACAGAAAGCCGGTGTACAGGGGATGGTGTCTTTTGCTTGAAGAGGCTTGCCAAAGACATGACCCAACGCGGAGGCTGTCCCGACTGCACCAGAGGCAAAGACGAGCTGTCGATTGCGCGGGGAGCAAGGAGCAGAGAAGGAGGAGGGGCGGGTAGAAGGAGGAGAAGGAGGGTGATGAATAATTGAACGACGTCGAGAGTGAGGATAAGGCGGAAGAAGCGCGAATAAGTATTCGTGAACATAGTGAATGTAGTCATGGCGATAGTCCACAAGATCTGACAGACAGGGGCCATTAGTAAGAGAAGAAACAGAAGAAGAAGAAGAAGAGGAAGAAGAGGAAGAGAAAGAAGAAGAAGGGCAAGATGAAGACGAAGACGAAGAAGAGGATAAAGAATGTGTAGGATAGGCAAGATCGTTGTGGTGATGATATGATGGTTCAGTGTGTTTCTGGCGAAGTTGTGGTGGAGTAGGTGAAGAAGAAGCTGGGGCACGCAGTGGAGGGTGTGATAATGCCACCCATGACTTGTTGATGATGGGCAGTATCATATCGGCGGCATTGGAGAAAGAAAGTGGAAAAGAAGAGGCTTGATCCAATGTGAGGAGAAAGTGAGGTTGAAAAGGTGTAAAGAGATGATAAGGAAAACTTTCAAGTGTTTAATAATAGTTGTGTGGTTTTTTGTAGTGGGCAATACGCAAAAGGAAGAGATAAAACAGAGAACCAAGCCAAGAAGAAGAGAAACGCCAGGGGCTTCAGGGGTAAGGCAGACTGGGTATGGGTGTTGGTGTTGGTGCGTGGGCGTGGGTGATGGATGGATGCCGGTCTGGAAAAGGAAAGTGTTGATCAGTGCAGCCAACGTGATTGGGCGGGTCTCCAACTCGTCAACTTTATTTTGCTGTGCGGGTGAAACCGATAGAGTTGGTACAAGGTGCGTGTGGAGGAATGGGTGGTGGGCAAAGGGTAGTGGTATGGTCGAATTGGATGGGGATTGGATGGAGTGAATGTGGAAAGGGTATCAATCAAAAAAGGTGTGGACAAAGTAACGTGAACATGAAAGAAGACAAAAGAGCAAGGGTACACTGGAACACTGCTCGTGAGAAACGAAGATGGAACCCACTTCCACTGGGAAGGATCAGAATCAACCGCACCCATCAAAAGTCCATGTGTAAAGTGTCTTCTCCACTTTTTTCAGTCTCTCTCTCTCTCTCTCTATCTCTCTATCTCTCTCTCTCTCTTTCTCTGTTTCTCACTTTTTTTGTATCTCCCACTTTCTTTCTTTTCTCTTGTATTTCCCAATGGCCATGACCAAATGGGACAAGGGCACAAAAGGGGGTTTGAAGGTCGAAAGAGTCACAAAAAGAGAGAGACATAGGAAGCAAAGCAAAGCAACGCAAAGCAAAAAGGAAGGAGGGAGGGATGATGAAATATAAAAAAAAATGTCTGGCTCAAAGGTGCTGTTAGAACCAAAACTACAAACGGAAAAGAAAGAAAGATGCCCTGTCTGTCGATGTGTGCCTGTCATGCCTATGTATTTGGATCGTGGTATTGGCAAAGCAAAAAAAAATCAAGTACTTACTGAGCTGATCGCTCCTGAGGAGGGCATGTCGAGAATGGAGTAATGTCTGCAGGTGTTTATATATGAGAGGATGCTATTAATGGGAGGGTTGGTCGAGATGAGTATCTGTGGCCGAGCTGATCAGCTTAGAGGGCAATGACTCGGGAAAAAAGCGAGGGGGCGAAAGACGGTGGTCGAGACGAGGACGGGTGAAATAGTAGTAAGGGAAGAAGCAAGGTCGCAACGCATAGGCTGGGATTGACAAGAGAACGTGGAGTGGGTTGCAGTTGTGGACTGCAGAGAGAAGGCGAGGTAGGCAGGGGGTGAGTAAGCAAACACGCTGGAAAAATAGCGGGAAGGAGGAATGGAAGGAATGGTATGAACTGAATGGTATGAATGAATGAATGAGTGGAATGTGTGTGGAGGGAATGAATGCCAAAGTAAATAACGATTCGATGGGCGAGTTGCAGGAATTGCACAATGTGGAGATAAAAAGAGGAAGAAAAGAAATCAAATCGCTCTTCCCTCCATTCCACTCCAGGGTATGTGTGTCATGGCTGATCAATCAGCAGTCTTGTTCTCATGGTCTCATGGGGATGCCCCCTCCTCTGCACTCCACTCCACACTTGCTGGCTCACTCTCACTCGCTCGAAGAATTGCTGCCGTGCCCTGCCCTTGCACTTGCCCTGCCCTGCCTTGAACTGAGGACCAAATGCAAGGAACGAGAGACCAAGTGACTGAGGGTCCAATTCTAATGGACACTCTTTCCCTCATTGTCTCCCTGAATTGATCCGCATGACCTTTTTTTTTTTTTTTTTTTTTCTCTGTTGTTGTGAATAGAGAGACCACTAGTATCAGAGCAAAGTATATGAAAGCCCTTTTTTTTGGAGTCACTCTGTCGAGTCACTCTGCACGAGTTGCAATACAATACCCACACAGACTGACTCGGTCAAAGGTCAAAAATACTTCCGCACAACTACATAACAGACAGCAATCCAAAGCACGCGTCCACTTCCCTTTTTTTTCTTTTGCTCACCCCTCTTTTTTTGGACAGAGAGAGAGTTGCACTATTCGCCAGTGACCTCGCCATCCTTACCCAACAACCATGCCAATTCAAATCAGCTGGGCAGTAATTTGTGCTTATGTCGTCCCTTGCTTTGCCTTGCTTTCTTTCTTTCCTTCTTTTTTTTCTCCTCGGTGCTTGGACCATGTGTTGTGTCTTTGCACAAGGAGAGACAGTAGGGGCATACACACTCTTTGCTAAAAGCTGGTGGACAAAGCCATGCCATCACCCAACCACGGGCATTTATTTTGTTTTCAGGAGGAGAACGGGCTCTAACTCGACTCGATGCCGTCCTTGCGCTGTTGCGCTCTATTTGTCTCCCATGCCCATATGTGATGTGATGTGCAGGAACAAACAGGTGGAAGAGGAAAGAAAAAAGACAAGAAAAAGTGTTGACATCACTCCCACCCCTGCTTTTACTGTTGTCGCGAGCTTTTAGGATGTTCGCGAGCGATTCAGAATCAGGGAGACTCAAAATGACACAACTGCCACCAATGACACAACTGCCACCAAAAGCAACATGGCAACTCGGGGTACTTCTCACCCCTGGGCTAATACCCAATACGCCCAATCGAATCGCCGCTGCAAAACATCGTGTTGGCCCAGAGGTGTACCTGTACAATGAGCTAGCCACGATCTGACATTAAAAAACACCGATTTGCTATACTGGCGACAGCTACTAAGCACTTGTCTCCTCGTTGCCTCGCTCAGTAGCTACGTCCTTGTTCTTTGTTTGTTTGTTTGTTTGTACCTGGAAGACGTCCTTTTGCCCTTTCTCTTGTTTCTCTTTCTCTTTCTCTTTCTGTTTCTATGCAACGGACAAAATAATGACGCAAAGAATGACCCGACTTTGTTGGACTAGCCAAGTCAAAGGGCTGAAGTACATATGTGATTACATGACTACATGCCATACTTCCTTATTCGACTACGGAGACAAAGGGAGGCAGTCGAGGAGTCGAGGGTTGAAATAGACGAGCCCCTATTTTATTTTTTTCTCACAGTCCCACTCAGATACTGCGTTCATGATGGCGTACATAGCCCCATACCTTACCCGTATTAGTCACGGTATGGCATGACATAGCATGCTGTGCCTGTTGCGTTGGGATAGACTAGAGCCAGTCGTGCTTGCTTTGCATCCCGGATAATCCGACCCGGCGGGTCCATGCGAAGCATGTAAAAATAACATCTAACAACTACGTTGGCGCAGTAAAAAGGGTCAAGACCCCATTGACCTCCAATGACAAATGCAACAACTGAGGACGATATTTCTTTGTGTTTGGTTTTAATTCAATTGGAGAGAAGCGAGTGAGATAAAAAAGAGAAGGGTTGCTTTGTATCAAAATTTGTAATAGCTGAGGAAAAAAAGAGAGAGAGAACTGTGCATGGATGGTGGAAGGAGTGATTTGTTGTTGTTGTTGTTTTTTACAGAGGAATGTTGCCGTGCTTGCGCTTGGGGTTCTCTTGCTTCTTGGTGCGCAACATGTCGAGATCCTCAATGATGCGACGACGGGTTGTGCTGGGCTCAATCACATCATCAACATAACCGCGCTGGGCTGCGGGCAAGGGGTTGGCGAATTTGCTAATGTAGTCCTTCTCTGCAGAAGCACGATCAGAGCTCGATCGGAAAATAATTTCGACCGCTCCCTTGGCACTGCATTTACGTCAATGACAAACAGGAACACGTAGGACAACAACAGGAGAAAGCAGTTAGTCATCCGTAGTAAAAAGAAAAACTGAAACAAAAAATGGCTAGATCGTACAGAGCGAAGAAATAGGCATGTAGAAAATGCGAACTTACCCCATGACGGCAATCTCAGCAGTGGGCCAGGCATAGTTCACGTCACCGCGGAGATGCTTGGAGCTCATGACATCATAAGCACCACCGTAGGCCTTGCGGGTGATCACAGTGACCTTGGGGACAGTGGCCTCAGCATAGGCGTAGAGAAGCTTGGCTCCGTGGCGAATGATACCGTTGTGCTCCTGGGCAGTACCGGGCAAGAAACCGGGAACATCGACCAAAGTCAAAATTGGAATGTTGAAAGCATCAGCAAAGCGGACAAAGCGGGCAGCCTTGACGGACGAGTTGATGTCGAGGACTCCAGAAGAGACAAGAGGCTGGTTGGCAATGATCGAGACGGTGCGTCCTCCCATACGGCCGAAACCAATAACAATGTTCTTGGCGTAGTCAGGCATAATCTCAAAGAACTGCGAGTCGTCGACCAAACGGCTGATAACATCCTTGATATCGTAGGCCTTGGTCGAGTCGACGGGGACAATCTGGTTTAAGGAAGCATCCTCGCGGTCTGAAGGATCATCAGTGTAGCGGACAGGGGCCTGCTCCTGGTTCGAGAGGGGCAAAAAGTCAATAAAGTCGCGCATGCGCTGGAGAGCCTCAACGTCGTTCTCAAAAGCGTTGTGGGCGACACCGGACTTGACGGTATGGGCCTTGGCACCTCCAAGCTCTTCCTGGGTGACCTCCTCCTTGGTGACGGTCTTGACGACCTCAGGTCCAGTGACAAACAGGTACGAGGTGTCCCGGACCATGAAGGTGAAATCGGTCAAGGCTGGCGAGTAGACAGCTCCTCCAGCGCAGGGACCCATGATGAGCGAGATCTGAGGGACGACTCCAGAGGACATGACGTTTTTCTAGAATAGGAACGCTTGGTTAGAGGATCGGATCAAGAAGCCATGCACGCGCTTATTTCCATAGAAAGCAAAAGCAAGAACAAAAATCAGATCAACTCACCAAGAAAATGTCAGCGTATCCTGCCAAAGACTCGACACCCTCCTGGATACGAGCTCCACCAGAGTCGTTCAAACCAATGACGGGGGCACCGACCAAGAGGGCCTTGTCCATGATCTTGCAGATCTTTTGGGCATGGGTCTTGGAGAGGGAGCCACCAAAGGCGGTGAAATCCTGAGAGAAGAGGAAGATGCGGCGACCGTTGACGGTTCCGTGACCAGTGACAACACCATCGCCTGTGATCTGATTTTTTTTAACAATTGCAGGTCAAAGTTAAATAAGATAGGTCAATATACAAGGTACGATTGCCTTTCCCTATTAGCAGAACTTGATGCTGAGGATGGACGGGAGTGCGGTTTTTACCTTCTGCTTCTCCATGCCAAAGTCAACGCACTGGTGCTCGACGAAGGCGTCGTACTCGCGGAAAGATCCAGCATCCACCAAAAGCTCGATACGCTCGCGGGCAGTCAATTTACCCTGTTAGAGTGGTCAAGGAAAAAGTCAGGTTAAAGTGGACACGGTCCTTGGTTAGAACATCAATCTCGCGCGTGTCAGAGCATTCCATCCGACAGTGAAATCGCGCAAACATGGCGTAACCAACATCGGCTCGAAAAAGTTTGAATAGATGTAACATGCCTTCTTGTGCTGGGTCTCGATTCTCTTCAGACCACCACCCAACAACGACTCCTGGCGCTTTCCGTCAATCTTGGCAACCACATCCTGTGTGTTTGTTTGATGATGAGATCCGAGAAAGAGAGAAAGAGAGAGAGAGATGAATCGAGAGATTAGCAAGTCGCAGGCAAGGTTGCGTTTGGCATTGATGAGTTTCCTGGTGCTTTGAGCAAAGGGATGGACAGAAGCACATACGTTCTCGGCCGAGAGAGCGGTCTTTCCGATGGCATAGTGGCGAGCAGAGGTGGCGAAGGCAGGCAATGAGCGCCTAGTGGCCGATGCGATTGCGGCCCTGGAGGCAACAACGGACGAGATGCGGAACATAGTTATGATGATGTCTGCTGATGAGGATGGGAGAAATGAACAGAACAGATGAAGACGAAAAAGAAAAAAGAGAAAAAGAGAAAGGAAAAGGTGCGGAAAGGACACCAAATCAAATCAGGGGAAAACACAATCACTCTGGCCGTTTACTCCACACAAGCGCAGAAGGCAGCTCGTTTCTCCATGGTGGTGCAGTGTGCCTGGAACTGGACTCGAGAAGGGATCGAGCACATACGGCGGCTTGCTGTCACTTCCCACACCCACCCGCCCACTCGCCCACTCACCCACTCACTCTCGGCCCCATTCGCCTTCCTGTCAACTTTACTCTTCCAAGGAAATTCCGGCTGGTGTGCTTTATTCCACTTTCCTCAATGAACAACCAACTGCCACCAATTGAACCACAATTTCACAGGCAAGAATGATTTCCAACAGCTATGAGTGAGAGTGGTATGTTACCGAGTATATGCAACAGGATGCGTTAGTCACTGCATGCCTGATGGCGAGGTAGATCGCGACGGCCCAACCTCCTCCAGGACATGCGTGATGTAGGCCCTGCACTTTTTTTTTTTTTTTTTTTTTTTTTTTTGCACGAACGGCTCGGTCCCAGCTGTGAATGAACCAACCAAGCACACAACACAAACACAAACAGGGAGCAATCTGAAAAAAAAAAATGGTCGACTGTTTGGCGCACATTTTGATCCGCATCCCTTTGGGCACACCCAACACATATCATGTGGCTAAACAACCTACTTCGACTTGTTCCACGAAGAGGCCATGAAGCCCATGGCCACTTTCGCTATAGTGGAAGCGATATGGCGACAAGATGGCTATCTCTGATCATCTCAAAACCTTTGTCCTCTGTTTTCTCCCACACTCCCCCGCCTCCCCCAGAATTCTTCCCACGGTCACCAACCCATCCACGCCCGTTTTGGATTCATTGAGGCGGAGTTTATTGTTTTCTCGCCCTTCTGTTCGTCCGGCACATATGCTAACGGACGAGCGGACAGACATCGATGAAGCGAGCACAGAAGGGCTAGTCCGTGGAAAACGTTCCTTTTGCTGAGGATGGATGGCATGGAATGGGACAGCAGGCAGGGATACCGCAGAAATGGATGCAGTCATAGAAAAGGAGTGGGTAGCAAGTGTCTCTTTCTTCGGTGGCCGCCTTGCATCACCCAGGAGGAGTATCGCGTACAACGATAAACAAGACAAACTGCCACTGCCGGAGAACACACGAGCCGCTCTTGTTGGCAGGAAGCAGCAGCTGCCGAGTGAACATTGATCAGCAAAACACTCTCCAAGCCAGTGGCAGTGGTCGCTCTGTTTTCTACAAACCGAAGCAAGGGAGTCAAAGGCATGGCTATCTAGGCACGACAAAACGTCGTAGAATGTCACTGTTTTGCCTCCGAGCCGAGGTTCGTTCTTATTGTTTTTTTCGCGAGCATGAATGGTACGTTTCCTAGATGTCCACGCAGAATAGCGAAGCTGCGATGGGAATGGTGGTTGTGGCACCATTGCTGCAGCTGTCAGTCGAGTGTTGGAGTGTTGAGGGTTGCGTGTTGAGGGTTGGGTATCGAGGGTCGATGCAGGCACGAGTGCGAGTGGTGGTGCAATGGACAGGCCGTGATGTGGGTTTTCCTGCCGCTCTGATTCCTGCCCTTTTCTCTTCCCCACTTTTTCCTTTTCTCCTCCTTCATCCTCTCTCATCCTCACTCATTCTCATCTCCTTCGGTCCACCCTCACTCTTCTCCACTCTTTCTCCTTTTGTTCTTCTTTTTCTTTTCTTCTTCTTTCTTGTCATCCGATCCATCCCATCACAGTTTCGCATCATCATGTCTCTTCAGCTTGCTGCTGCCATCCCCCGCTCCACCGGTCGCTGGGTCTGCTCCCTGACCGCCACTCGCCAGCGTCTCTTCCATTCTGCCGCCACTTCCAGGGCTCAGGCCCAGACTCTCCAGGGAAAGCAGGACTATTCACAGTATGGCAAGGTAACGAAGGAATCAGGACCTAGGTTCAATCGAGATCCGAGTGATGGTCGCGTCGGAAAACAATTCAACTCACGGTGCCTTTTTTTTTTTTTTTTTTTCCTCTCTTTGCTTTTGTTCGGATGTTTGATTCGTAGACCTTTGACAAGATCTTGATTGCCAACAGAGGAGAGATTGCCTGCCGTGTGATCAGGACCGCCAAGAAGATGGGCATCAAGACTGTTGCCATCCACTCTGATGCCGATGTCAACAGTTTGCACGTCCAGCTCGCCGACGAGGCTGTCAACGTGGTAGGTTCACCGAGACCATGGAGAAAGGGCACTTTTATTGCGGGAGTTCGTTTGGAAAGTGTACATGCAGCACACGAGCACCAGAGCAGACAAACAAACATGTACTCACGATCCGTGGATCCGACCAACACACGCTCGCCAGTACGGCAGTCGAATATCAATTGCACCACAGAACATCCTTACGTCTCGCTGGAGCATGATTATCTCGACATATCATTGATCACAACTCGCTAAAGTGTCAAGACTTTGTTTCTTGGACGATGTTACAGAGTGGGAAACAACTTTGATTTGGGCCCAAATACTTCTTAACACCTCGTCTATCCACTTCGCGTCGTAGGGTCCTGCTCCTACCTCCCAGAGTTACCTGAACATCCCCAACATCATCAAGGCCATCAAGGACACTGGAGCTCAGGCTGTTCACCCAGGTACTTGAGCGCATCTTGGTCGCATTCACACGCATTTTTCATGGGCTAGTCCGCTAACTCGCACTCTTCGAATAGGCTACGGTTTCTTGTCCGAGAACGCTGCCTTTGTCAAGGCTTTGGATGATGTCGGTGTGACCTTCATTGGACCTTCCCAGGATGCTATGGCTGCCATGGGTGACAAGATCCAGAGTAAGATCATTGCCAAGGAGTCCAAGGTCAACATTATCCCCGGTTTCAATGGAGTTGTCAGAGACGTTGACCATGCTCTCGAGATCTGTAAGTGCCATGCTCTTATCAGCTTGTTCATTGATCTGTTGAAAACGAACGTGATCCATTTTGAAAAGTGATACTAACTCGCTTTGTTGAAATTGGCTTAGCCAATGAGATTGGATACCCCGTCATGCTCAAGGCCTCCGCTGGAGGTGGAGGAAAGGGTATGCGTATCGCCTGGAACGATGAGGAGGTCAAGGAGGGCTACAAGATGGCCAAGACCGAGTCTATGGCCTCCTTCGGTGATGACCGTCTCTTGATTGAAAAGTTCATCGACAACCCTCGCCACATTGAGATCCAGATCATTTCCGACAAGCACGGCAACACTGTAAGAAGATGTCCTAATAGGCCTTTTTTTTTGTTCCGCTGATGAAATACTGTCTGCGAAAGTGGCTCTAACTCATGGATCACCATTTCCTCAATAGCTCTACTTGCCTGAGAGAGAGTGCTCCATCCAGCGCAGAAACCAGAAGGTTATTGAGGAGGCTCCCTCGACCCACATTGATGAGAAGACCCGCAAGGCTATGGGTGAGCAGGCCGTCATGCTTGCCAAGCACGTCAAGTACTCCTCTGCCGGAACTGTCGAGTTCTTGGTCGACTCTGCCCGCAACTTCTACTTCTTGGAGATGAACACCCGTCTTCAGGTCGAGCACCCTATTACCGAGTACATCACTGGCATGGACTTGGTCGAGCAGATGATCCGTGTTGCTGCCAACCAGAAGCTCATCCCCAAGCAGTCTGACATTAAGATCAACGGATGGGCCATCGAGTCCCGTGTCTACGCTGAGGATCCCGAGAAGTACCTTCCCTCCATCGGCCGTCTCTCCAAGTACATTGAGCCCACCTCGACCAAGGGCCAGAACGAAGTCCGCTGCGACTCTGGTATTGTTGAAGGAAGTGAGATTAGCATTTACTACGATCCCATGATCTGCAAGCTCTGCACCCACGGTGCCACCCGTGACGAGGCCATCGAAAACATGAAGCGTGCTCTTGACTCGTATGTCATCAAGGGTGTCACGCACAACATTCCTCTGCTCCGCGAGGTTGTTTCGCACGACCGCTTTGGCTCGGGCAAGTACTCGACCAAGTTCTTGGCTGAGGAGTACCCCACCGGTTTCAAGGGTCACTCCCCCAACCCTACTTCCTTGGCTCAGCTCGCCTCCATGGCTGGTTTGATGCATGCCAAGCGCGAGCTCCGCAACTGGGCCTGGGGTCCCGGCCGCGAGGCTCTTTTGAAGGAGGAGCTCTTGGGCAAGGCTCCCAACAGCTGGGAAATCTTTGTCGGTGTCCAGGGTGTTGACGAGAAGGTCCCCGTCAAGGTCCACAAGGTCGGCAAGGGTGCCAACGGCGAGGATGAGTTTGAGGTAAGAAGAAGCCTTTGTCGCCAAAGGAAGGTGACAATCCAAGAAGATTTGTGTACGGTATTGACTCGTATTCTTATTTGCTTCGACATCATATAGATCCACACCCCCGGTATGGCTCCCTTCAAGACCTCGGCCCACTGGCCCTTGGAGTCCCCCTTGATCACCAACACCTTTGACAACGGAGAGGAGGTCACTCTCCAGTACTTGGATACTCTCCCTCTCGGATTCCGTGTTCAGCACTTGGGCACCAAGTTCGACATCACCATCAACAACCCTGCCCAGCACGCACTCTCAAAATACATGCCCATCAAAGAGAAGGCCTCGACCACCAACATGATCCTGTCGCCCATGCCCGGTTCGGTCGTGTCGGTCGATGTCAAGGTCGGTGATGTGGTTGCCGAAGGCACTGCCGTTGCAACGATCGAGGCCATGAAGATGGCCAACGTCCTGCGCTCCGTCCGCGCCGGTGTTGTCAAGAGTGTCAAGGTCAAGGCCGGTGACTCTGTTGCAGGTGACGAGCTGTTGATTGAGTTTGAGGAGGAGGCCAAGGAGGTCAAGGAGGAGAAGAAATAGAGAACGAAAAACAGAGAGAGAACGTACATATACACAATTTTTTTTTCTTCCGTCCAAATGCACACAGAACATAAATCACTATCTCCCTACGCGTTTTTTTTTTAATTTATTGTGCAAATTGGATCCTGATTTAGATTTTTTTTTTTTTTCACCTATGTTTCTTGAGCAAGTTGCGCTTCCGAGAGATAGATGACATTATGGAGGCAAGGTTGTTGTTGTCGGTTTGAGAAGGGCTGTCGAAGGAGCATGATGGATCAGTTTGAGAGGGTGAAGCCTCCACTTTTCTCTCTTTGCCAGAGGAAGTGCGTGAGTTAGATCGAACAGGGTGAAAGATGTTCTTTGTTGCCTCTGTTTCCTTGTTCTCGTCCGTTTCTGTAAAGCATACTAATGGCGCAAAGTGCTTGCTGTGGATGACAGGAACAGGTTCTTGTACCGGGCAAGGATGTGATAGTTCTTGAGAAGCCTTCATATCAAAATCAAGGATGGTTTCCTGGCTTGGTGTTCTTTCCAGTTTCATCTGTGGCAACTCGGCTGGCAGTTCACGTAACGGGCGGTCGTTTGGCTTTGAGTGTGATGTTGACTTTTCAGCGAAGCTGGAAGATCGCTTGAAGGATGTGGCTCCGTCCAGTAGTGTCGAACGAGGTGAGATGGGTGTGGAATGGAACTCCTCTTGCTGGGCTGACCTTTGCTGAAGTAACTCGGGTTCTACGGGTTGAGTTGACTCTGGCTGGGGCTCGAACTCCACTTGTTCTGGCTCCACACGAGGTATCGGCGCTGGCTCAAATTGTGGTGACGGACTTGTTGGCGTAGATGTTGCATCGTTGAGTTTTGCCTTCTTGACCATTTTTTCGTCCTCAAACTCTATGCTGTTACTCTCCGTATGTGTTGGGGTCGATGCCGCACTGGCGGTGACTGTTGGTATGGCCAGTTCCGATTTGTTGTCGATGAGAATGTGAGGAGGCTGTGGTCCTTGGGGAAAAGTCTCTTCGGTCGGCTCCTCCGGGCACGTGGCTTTGGTGAAGCTTGTTGCTGTCTCTGATTGACTCGAGAGATCTGTTGGAGATGCGGTGATGGTGTCCTGTGGGCTGGGGAAAACTGACGCTTTCAACCTCATACTCAGGTTCGGCCTTTTGAGCATGGGTTTTGCGAGCGATCTCTTCTCTGCGACGACAGGCGTTGGTGGACGACTCAATTCGCGTGAACTTATATCCGCTGACTGCGTTGTTGGTGTTGCTGGCATGTTCGTTGTCTGACGCCAAGAGTATAAAAAAAGAATCCAAGTTAGTCAGAAATTCGACAATGTCCTGCGGAGCAAACTCACAAGTGGCAAAGAGTCAAGAATTTACCTCCGCACTCGTCATAATGAGGTTGGTCTCGGTATCGTTGCCCTTGGCATACTGCTGGGTGTACTTTGCTGCCTTGTGCCGGAACAATTCCCTGTGTTCTTTGTACTCGGCTGCCTATTTTGATTGGATGTAGAGTCAAGACGTTTAGAGACAACAACAAGAATGATCAGTAACTCGCCCTCCATGAAAGATCACATACGACTTCAACTAGCAAGGGGTCGTCTGGATTGGGGTTGGCGAGCAAAAGGCGAAGTGACAAGAGCACTGTCGGTACACTCATTGCTGGTCCCCAGTTGCCCTATTGCGACCATGAACGTAACGGATGAGTTTGGTTAGATACCACTGAAATAACTCGCCTTATTGTCGCATTTAGCATATTCAGCCTTCATTGGTGCTTACCTTGGGCGGTTTCTTTAAGATATCTAGACAGATTCGACCTTGGTCATCAATGTTTGGGTGATATACTCGGGTCAGGAACTGGCAGTTTGGTGGCTCCATCGGGTACCTGGAGCAAAATAGCAACACATGAGAAGGTGAGAAAATTGGTGGCAAAAAAAAAACTTTTGACATCCATGCGCCCATGCTTTACCTCTCCGGGATCTGAATGTCGATCTTGAACGTGCCGCCAAAGTACGGTGTGTCTTCAGGACCGCTCACTTCTATGAAGTGGACAAGCGGTCTCAGTATCAGCCCTTTGAAGTCAAGGGCATACGAGCGTTGTCTTGGTTCCTAATGCACATTCAACAAGCAAAAACTCACCTGCTTGCAAATGTGTGATGTTGTCGTCGATGGGGTAACAAACGATGCCTTCGCGTGGTGAATCCTCCAGCTCCTCCAGCTCCTTCCTCATGCGGAGCATAGTTCTGCCCAGAATTGTTGTCATTTGTTCAGGGGGAGATTATGCAGTTGTGCAGTGGTGTTTCGGCATGTGGAAGCAGGAACGAGTCGCATGAAACTTTGACCACAAAAAATTATGGCTCTTCTTCTCTTCATCAGTCACCCTTAAGTTCTCAGCAAGTCGCGCAACCAGATCCTCATTTTACGAGGGTTGGAATATCGACTTGATGGCACAGATGGTCGTAAAAACTAAAAAGACGCACAAAACGCATGCAACGCTCACACCCTGCATGAAGAGGGAGCATTGCATGCGTTTTGTCCGTCTAACGTTGACCATTTGCGCCATCAAGTCGATATTTGGATCCAGACCCTCATTTGAGCGGTGGAGGAATTCGATTCCAACCCTCGTAAAATAAAGGTCTGGTTACGAAACTACCGATTTTCAGCGCGTCCCATCGACCGCATTGTTCTGCAGACACAGATTATGTGTACAAAAGGCCCTAGATCCATCCATGTCTACCCAACAATACTCGACTCACTCACACAAACTCAAGCCATGAACCGCGAGAACAGAACTGCAGAATTCGTATCAGGCGACAAGACCGGCAAAGAGCTGTGATAACAACCAGGCCGCCCAGGCCCAGCAGCAAGACCAAGGTGGCCGCGAGTACCGCATTGCTGAGATTGTCAGCGCCGACCATACCGACAAGCAAAGCCAACAACAGAAGCAAGGAGGTGCCCGTCGTGCCCAGTAGTCCAGACCAAATATAAGACGTTCTAGTCTTTTTTTTTATTCCTTTGAAAATAATGAAAAAAGAGACGTTGTACATAATCAAGGACATGCCATACAAGTTACGAACAGAAGATAAAACGATGCGATGTATTATGTGTTGTATGCAGTGTGCAGGAATGGATTATGAAAAAGCTATGACTCCTCCAACGGTCCTACGTTTCTTTTTTTTTTTTTTTTTTTACAAAGCAAAAGAGGCCATGTCATACAAGGCACGCTTGGTGTTGGCCTTGCGGGCAGCCTCAGCCTTGGAAGAAGAAGGTGCCATCTTGACTTTGGGCTTCTCGCTGGTCATGGGATGGGCCTCTTTAGCGGCAGGGACAGCAGGTCCCTTAGGAGAGGCAGGGAGTCCATCGACTTTGGGCTTCCTGTCGGCCACGGGCTGGGGTCCTTTACCGGCAGGGACGGTAAGTTCCTTTGGAGAAGCGGCGAGTTTTTTGACTTCGGGCTTCATGTCGGCCACGGGATGGAGTTCTTTACTGGCAGGGACGATAGGTCCCTTAGCTTCGGGAGCAGGAACGACTTTGAAGAAAGCGGAGTAAGATTCCTCTTTGGCACCATCTTGCTCGACCGAAAAGGCGAAATCGCCGGCCTTTGTCGGGGTGAAAGTGCAACTGCCTGAGGACATGTTGACGTGGTTGCAAGCGACTTTACTGGCGGTCTTGAGATCTTCGGGCAATCCGTAGCGGAGCTTGACAGGCTTGTCGCCACTGCAGCCAGTGAAAGTCACCGTGTAGGGCTTGCCCACCTGGGGTGAATACGTTGGGGTGTTGATCACGCAACTGGGAGTCGTAAAATCCTGGGCGGAAACGGAGACAAGGGCAATCGCGCAAGCGATGACAATTGAGGTGAAGCGAGTCATGGTGGATATGTTGAGAAAATAAAACGAAAAGGTGTTGGAATGTCAAGTGGAGGTGAGATTTTGTATCAATGAGAAGAACAAAAGGTGATCACCACCATCTTTATATAAAAAAGATGTAATGTCCAGCCTGTTTTCCGTGTCGTCTGAGTACACCCAATCATGAGAGAATATACGAAAGAAAGAGAAATGTCAAGCACGGAGTTGTACACACGGAGCCTAGCTAACCAGAAGAACTCAGGAGGTCCACACACACATAAAATAAAATGGGTGGTATGAACGTGGAAGCTCGGCATCTTGGGACAAAGCAAAAGTGCTCTTGCTGTCCTTTCTCTGTTGCTGTCTCTGTGTCTCTCTGTATCTCTGTTGTAATGTACAGGAGGCTTGAGGTATAACGTTTTGATTCCTGCCTCCCATGCATTTTTTAGCGTTGATACATCTCTGCCATTCCGTGCTGTAGTGTCGACTTGCCTGTAGATGGAGTGGGACGCTCAGCTCATCCACCCCTTTATCATCAAACACACACACAAGTACACCCCAGATTGAACGCTGGTGTCGGGAGACACTCCACTGGCTCTAGAACCTCTCCTTGATAAACAGGCGATACAAGGAGGTTTCCTTTTTCCTTTGTTTTTGTTTTCATTCAAGGTATGGTAAATGCAAATATTGACATCTAGCGTGAAAAAAGGAAGCACTCCATAGACGACGATTTAGGTGGAGAGGGTGGTAAGGGTGTGTTTACAAAAAGTACTGGTTTCCGCCTGCGCCGGAGGAGGTTTGGGTATGTTGAACATCGACGGCCGAAAAGATCTTGAAGTTGGACTCGTCCACAGTAGGTCCGTCCAGTTTCAGAATCGCCGCCACGTTTCCGCACCGATAGCAGTAGTTGGGAGCAGACCACACTAAAAACGAAACAAGTTGCAACGGCGCGAAGTTGAACCGCCAGAAAAGACAAAAATGGGTACGTTAGCCTCCTTGTCTTTTTTTTTTCTTCTCTTTTTCGTTCTTTAGTGTTAAGGCTTTTCCCGCGTTTTTGTTCTTTGGAGAAAGGGAGGTTCGTATTCGAGATCCAAAAAAGGCTTACCTGTGACCAAGTTGTCATCAGGAAACATGTACTTGAATCCTTCCTGAACCAGCTGATGAGCTCGAGCAATCAAGTTGAGGCCGTTGACATGGTTGAACTCGCTTGTT
Organism: Podila verticillata NRRL 6337; assembly: GCA_000739165.1. Classification (NCBI taxonomy): domain Eukaryota; kingdom Fungi; phylum Mortierellomycota; class Mortierellomycetes; order Mortierellales; family Mortierellaceae; genus Podila; species Podila verticillata. The sequence continues at coordinate 104,960 of KN042430.1, read as the reverse complement.
ACTTTTGCACCAAAAAGCCATCCTGCGCCACGAGGACTCACTCCCCAGCCATCGATATCATCGGGATCCGACCACATAAGATCTAAGGCAGAAAAAAATGAGGCAGTTGTCACGCGACATATCTTAGAGGTCTCTCATCCTGATTATAAGACCAAGGATACAAGCAACATACCACAGAAGGCACCCTCGTGTGGGATCTCCTGGCAACGCTGGATAGTGCGGATCTGATCCAACGTCCTGACATCTGGTGAAAGACCTCCGTGAACACACAGCACACGTCCATCGACAATCTATTGTGGTGGATGTTTTCAAAGTTGAAGAAACAAGTCAGTCATCCGTTCACTGAGGCCACAATAAATGGTGTCCTGCGCATGATTATCGACACAAAGTAAATTAACTTACGGCGGCCAGAGTCAGGTAGTCAAAGACCTGGCAGCAGTATTTCCAGACATTGGCGTTTCCGTACTTTGTCTGGCACTCGTCTATTGAAGAAGTTGTCCGGCCCAAAAACAAACGGTTATTAATCCAATAACCAATAGCCATACGCTGTCCGTGTTTATGCGTTATCCAGAAGGCCAAAAAAAAACCCCCCCACACTTGCCATAGAATCCGTAAACCTGTGTAATTTGTCTGCTCTCGTGGTTTCCGCGAAGGAGAGTGATCTTGTCAGGCCACCTAATCGTTTTCCGATACGAACGTCAGCCATATGCTTTCACCAAAAAAAAAAAACTTTGTGGGCGCCTTTTTTCAGTAATCGTCGGCGAACAGTCATTTGGGGGGCATCGCACCTTGCTTTGAGCACCATGAGCAATGTAAATGTTTCCAAACTGTTGAATCCTCGGTCCACAAAGTCGCCCTATTGCATGGTCCCAGTGTTGGAAAGAAAGAAATACGCTTAGTCTTGCGCCTATTGAATTGCGTAGTTCCATCGTGGCCCATGGTTCAGGAGAGACGAGTTTACCATAAAGATGTAGTTGGTCTCTGGGATCTCTCCTCCAACGCGGAACAGCTCCATCAGGTCGTAGAACTGGCCGTGAATGTCTCCGCAGACTGTGACAGGTGAACGCACTGGCTGAATGTTTGATTCTTCCATCAACAGTTCCTTCACCTAAACGATCAAAGTAGGATGGTAATGTGGTTTGCTTGTCTGATGAGTATTGTGTCACCTCTTTCCTCAGTGATGATGATGATGGATTTATTAGGCTTTGGGGGTACCATCTCGCACAGCTTCTTGATTTCCAGCTCAGGAAGAGGCTGGCATTGCCGCACTGTCTCGAGCCATTCGTCGGGGCCAGGCATGATATGTTAGTAGTTCGATGTGGTAGTAGTTGCTGAAAGAGCTTCGTGATGTGGATACGTGTGGAGATGACAACTGAGAGGAGCGTGTTGATTAATTAAAAAGAGATGAAAATGACAAAAGATGCTGTGGGGTAAGTGGTGAGAGGTGCCTCTTTGTAAAAGATGCAAACGTGAAATAAAAAAAAGCACTGAATGTACTCTGATAAATTTTGCTTTAAGCGCTCGAGTGACGTAGCTTAAATTCGCCGCCCAGGGCCAGGATACCAGTGTGCGCCATCAGCGCCAAATCGAAAAGCTTCTTGGTACGATGCAGGCTTCTTTTCTTGGTCGATCCAGAGCAATTGCCCAGCGCACGTACTGTTGACGGAACACCGTGCGTGCAGACGCCAATGCTCTTTCGTTGTGCGTGCGCAGGTGCAGCCTGGCGACGGATAAGCTCTGGCGCGAGAAGGCGACCACGCGGGCTCTGTCTATTCTTAGCAGGTGGTCCATGAGGAGAAAGGGGAAGGTGGGGGGAGGGGTGTGTGTGTGTGGGCTGGACGCAAGTCGATTCCATCAAAACATGGGCTTAATGTTTTCGTCCGCCGCCACCCGCAAGGGTTCCCGTCTGAAAGACTGCCCTGCGGAGAAAGAGCTTTTTTCAGAGTTGAGCTACAAAGTGTCTGTAAAGTCAACATTTGGCCGAACACACGAAAGTTTCAACACGAATACAATTTGGGAGCTATTCGGATTCTGGGTTCGGAACCCGACTCGCTCCAACTCCTTTACACGCACAAAATTTGAACCCTGCAGTCGAAATACAAATCATGAAGATTTCCTCGTATCTCCTATGAACCTTTCTTCTGCAGAGAGCGCCAGGATGGCATGCCGTGTTATCGCTGACTTCGTCTTGGTCAATAAGACACGTCTGATAGTAGAGCGCGAGCACATTCCTTATTTTATTTTATTTTCCTTTACTTTTTTGGCGCCTATTCTTGCACATGAACTAGTGCAAGAACAGAATAGTAATCAATATGAGAGGGTCAAAGCTAAGAGAATGATAGCATTAAGAAAAACTGTCACCAGCTTACAAATGGGCTAGTGGAAACTACAAAAGACGAAATAAACCCGTAATGACAACAACGTAAACAGAGATGGAGTGCATGATTTCCTCCCCAAAGGGACACACATAGATACCGACCCTTGCCTTGAGCACAAGTGTCCAGGTGGAGAAACGCCTCCAATATATTGACTGTTGCTCGAGGTCTAAGAGTGCGCAATTGTAGACGTACCAACTCCTCGAGATACCTGGATGAATCCGCACTCCTCACTCCCCCCATCTTCTATGTCGTGAATGGTTACGGCAAAGAGTACTACGTGCTCCACAAAGCGTAGAAAAATAGGAACTTCTCATAAAAATAAGTTCAAAGACACCCGCAGATCATTAGCAGTAGAAAAAAAAAATAGACGGAAGACTGGTGCCTATTCTGTAATCGACATGAATATTTAGATCACGGAGTGTGTGGGACTCTTTTTAATGTAATGGAGATGAAAGCCACCAGGCGAGTAGATATACTCGCCTGGAAAGTAAACTTGAGCAGCATCTTTTATCTCGTTACTTATCTTCCCACATACTGTGATTTCGATAGAGTGCCAGTCCCTGACACCTGATACCTGACAGCACGAAATACTGTTGCGATGATGGCTCCAATTTATTTCAAAGAACACATGAAAAAACCCCCCATGATAAGAACAACGTCAGCCACATAAATGTATCACGCCCTCAGATTGAACATGTTATCTGAGCTAAGCTGTATTACTCTACGCACACATAAAGGTCGTTGTTGCGGTTGCGGCCAGTACTCATCAGAGGAGGGGGTCCAAGTCAGGGCGGCTGGCCAAAGATGGCCACTTGCCAGATCCAGTGTGGTACGCGCCATATCGTGGCTTGCATTGTGGTCGCGGTTCTTGTCCCGATTGCAGCTTGCACAGTGCTCGTTGCGCCCTTTTGGTGTCCCATCAACATGACGATCATGAAAGGAAAATGATGTCTTGTACTAGCCGCACTGTGCAACGGGAATGCCGAGTCCATCGGCCTAGTACAAGAGGGAAAAAAATATGATTTCATAACTTCTGACACCACACAGGCATACTCTGGCCCCAAAAGACAATTCCTCCACAACAATGAGCAGCTTTACACCACCCTGGGATCCTCTACCACTTGCCCCCGAGAAGAGCATAACATTAGTGCCCTAAATTGTTATGGCTCGCTGTGCCTGCTTGCAGTAGCAAGTGTGCCCCTTGAATGAGCTGGACGAGTATAGCTGCTGCAGGGGTCGCTGGTGTATAATGACGGAACGGACATGTCTCTGACAGCTCTCATGAGGCTGAGTCCAGTATTCCTTAGAACACCCAAGTGCCAAGTCTGGACTTGAGACTGGGATGATGGTGTTTTCGTGGTAATGGAAGCCCTGCTTTCCCTTGGCCTTTTCCAGACCCAGAAAAAAGGTGTGAGTGAGATATGCTGAGATTCAGAGTTAATGCAAAATATCCTTGGAATGCGTTGCTTCCGTTTCTTCCATAATGCAGGCAGTCGCAGTCGCCCTCAAGCCAGGGTAGACGCCAGTGGCCATTGGCCCCCAAAGACGACATCAATAGATGGCCGGTCTTGGACTATCATCTTGACATCGGGCAGCTTAGGTTATGTTGTCTTTTTTTCCGAGTCTTCTTGGTAACTGGCCCGTAGAGTTTGGCAAGGATTGACGGCCCGTAGCCATTTGCCAAGATAGAGCCTGTCATGATATAGCGGAGCGCGTCACCTTTGGCTTGGCTAGTCTCCCTGTAGGTGAGGAGTCTGGGAGACACTCTGGGATGAACGCTTGGGCCTTCTTGGCGGCAACGTGCGCCTCTGATCTGGTCATGTCACTCGAGCTAGACCTTTGTTCTCTGTCAGAGGTATCCTGGACAACCTGCAGCAGGCGCTCATACTCGTCTCCATTTGAAGGCTCAAACTGGTAAACCCCACGGTTCTCGCCGTTCCTGGTGTTGATATGTCATACTCTGGCGTAATGCTGTTACTCGTTCAAGAGCAGGTCGTAAAATAGTTCTCTCGGGTGAGGAGCTGTCCCGGCAATAACATTCTCACAGAAGTGTTGCCGGGGATTGAGAAGGCCTGCTTCTAGTAGGCTGGCCACTTTTTGTCGGTGCCAGTGAACATCGCATCCGCAATCGACCGTTCTGTGATCATAAAGAAGAGATCTCCGATGTCTGATAGGATCCAGGAGAGCTGGCGGTCGTGAGGGACATGTTTGTTGAGGATGAAGAACAATGATATGTGCCCAAAAAGAAACAAATAGATCAGACTTTGCATGTTACTAGTATCAAGCGGTAAACAACTCTTACCATTTCTTAGGGACCACTCAAAGTATCCTCGATGTTTTGACCTCGTAGTGTACAATGACGGGTGCCAGACGGGGACAGAGGCCTTGTTTGGACATAGAAAAGATAGGGACAGCAACTGCTTATCAACATAATGGATTGGCTCCTAGTATTGCGGGCTGTCGGCATTGGTGCGATTCTCGTCTCGCATAGCTTTGTTTTGTGTGAATAGGAACATAATCAGACTTTCGCTGCTCTGGTTGGGCTCGAGTACGTTTGGTGCGGAGGTAAACGCACTGTGTACAGGGCGCAGTTCATACGATAAATGGGTCCCACATTTATCGGTGGATTGGCCAACGGTCTGCCGGACTCGCGTCTTACCGTTCAGTGATCCCAAATAGTCACCTACATTAAATCATCCACTGAACACCAACGGCAACAAAGTGTGCTTGGAATAACATATATCCCGGTCGGTGACAAAGTACTTGGACCAAAAATAAAGCATTGTAATCGAGCATGTGCGTGAGTGTGCAAATATCATTTATTTTTGAGATTTTTGGGTCAAAGAAGAAAAGGAAAAGGAAAAAGAAAACAGGAACAATGGAAACCAACGAGTATACTAGCTTAAGAAAAGTCATGCGCAACAAAGAGGACAAAGAGAAAAGAGACAGAGAGAGGTAGATGGCATTTTTTTGTATCTTGATGGGCGTGAAGGATGTAGTGTAAGAGGGGATCATTAGCAAAAAAGAAAAGAGAAAGGCGAGAAAAACAGAAAGAAACAAAATAGAATATAATAACACAACTAACTTCGAGGTCCCCACGCTGTTGAAATAGGCTGTCCACCAGTTCGTTCAAAGGCCTCACGGTACCATGGACCCGACGAGATGGGAATGTCAACAACACCGGGTACTCGAGAAATCTGTCGGGGTCGTTTGCTGGGTGGGTTCAAAGGGTCCCGGTTAAGGTGGTCGGTGGATGGATCTGAGTGGGTATTGTGGTGTTGTAGTTGCGATTGAGGTTGAGGTTGTGATTGCGGTTGCGACGGTGGAGACAATTGTTGTTGTGGTTGGGGTTGTACTTGTTGGTCCTGTTGTTGCAGAGAAAGTTGTGGGTTCATGGGTGAATGGGGTTCAGTGGGCGTCAAGGACAAGGGCGGCGAAAAGTTTCCTGTAGGATTGGCAATGGCTTGCTCCGAAGGTCCATGGTTCGAATAGCCATAGTATGGATGGTTAGATTCAGGATTGTTGGATCCATAGCCTCTCTTCTGGCCGCTGAGCAATCTGGTTTGAATGCGGCCATGCTGATCTACGATAAAAAGAATCAAGTTAATTCCATATGAAGCGAATGATTTTTCATAAAAAGTGAATGCACGAGGAGGGATGGTCATAATGATATTACCTTGGTGGAGCCCAGCAGACATGGGTGGCGAGTCATTGGCGAGGGATCCGCCCAGTTGCAACTGGTGTTGGCCCTGGTGAAGAATGGGCTCGGGGTATTTTTGTTGCGTGTGGTAGTACTGTGTGGGACTGGTTTGGTGGCCGTAATAAGGTTGGTGGTGACCTCCTGAGCGAGCATCCAAAGGAGCTGATGAGCCCGAAGATGGCATGCCAATCAAGCCGCCGGATGCCATCGAAGACTGAAGTCGGTACTCGAATGGAGATGCAAGGTTGGGGTCTTCATCTAGGGCATCAGAAAAACGAGGTCAGTTCATGTCCTTGTAACCAATGCATTTTTCTTCCACGTGTGATGGTGCATCATTACCTCCTGATATGGACCCGTTGCTGCCATGGGGCGAGCCATGCCGACTTGCACCCTGGCGAAAAAAGGGCTGATGCTGTTGGTAGTAGTCTCCATGGGGTCCCTGGCTGAAGTGGTGGTTGCTGTGCATGTCCACGTGTCTTGCCTTTGGCGACTCGTGCGAATCGTGGTAGAGATTATGCTGGACCTGCTGGACCTGAGAAGCCCACCGCATATCTGGAATACAGAGTCACGTTAGTTGGGAGATCACAAAGCAAATCAACAAGTGAACACATAATTCACACACCTGACGAGACGACAGCTGTGTGTGGGTGCTGGTACAGATATTCGGCTGGGTCGTCGACGAGAAGAGGGTGTAGGCTATCCTCGATGTGATGGGCCTTGGCATGGTGCACAGCTCTATCCAGTGGGATCCTTTTATGCCATTCAATGGGCGAGTTAGCTTGTACGTTCTTGTTGAAGGGTTCCGTCACAATTTCAGTACTCGCAAGCTTACCAGACTCCTTTCAAGTGCATGGCGCCGACTTTGACAACGACTCTTCCCTTCTCGTTCTTGAGGATACCGTCACGTTTTCCACGAGACATGCCAACAACGTTCAGCAGTTTTGTTCCATTCACCATGTTGTTATCTATTTCATTTATACAGAAAGTTTAATACAACCATCGACATAGAAAAAAGAACAGCACGTCGTGGTGCTTTATCTTTCTTACCAGCACGTCGTGCCACGCAGACGCCCTTGACATCGACTTGGAAGCAGTACGTCCGCTCGTCTTCCCAGATGGTGTTGGTGAGTCTTGTGCGCAAGGGTGGGAGGTCGTGAGTCTGGGGTGCCGAAGGAGGAGGGGTGAGCGTGACAATGTTATCTGGCGAATGTCCATAGGGATGGCCAACAAGGCCTCCGCTGTGGGGACGGTCATGGTAAGGGTCCTGCTGGTCTGGTTCTCCATAGTAATGAGGGGCTCCATAAGACTGGGCTACGAACTGCTCTTCCTGGGCAATCTCCTGTGGGTGAAGCTGACCATGATGGTACGAATGGGTGTTGTGGACATGAATGTGTTGCTGTGTGTGGTGGATATGGGATGGGTGGTGGTGGAACTCGTCACGAGGGGGCGACTGAGGACCGGGACCGTTGCGGAGCAATTCATGCTGTTGAAGAGGGTTGGAAGACAGCGAGGTCAAGTCACCTCCAGGACCCATGTTGGGCTCGTTGGCCAGATTGGATGACATGTGGATGCCCTGGTTCGAGATTGAGTGTACGCCGTTGTTGCTGTTGCCGTTGCCGTTGCTGTTTCCGTTTCCGTTAGAGTTGGAGTTGTTGCCTCCGTTATGGCCGGGATGCAGATGCATGGCGACGGTGCGTCCTTGGACATCGCTCTGAGAGTTTTCACGGGTCCAGTCAAAGGCGACGCCTACGGATTGGGCTGGCGGGGTATTCCCTGACCAAGCAGATCCATCCATGATGTGGGGTGATATGGTGGGTAGTGGTTGGGTGGGTGATGTCTTGGGCGTTGTGTGCGGGATATATTGATCAAGCGAGGTAAACTTGGCTTGAGGTTGGCTTGACCTGATATATATCGATGGAGGCAAGTGAGGTACTCGGTGTTTGTTGCGAAAAGTACTTTTTTAGGTTCTATTTGAAAAGTTGAAAGGACGAAATATAGAATGACGACGGGTTAGTGTTAGTTGCGCACAAAACGGTAAAGAGGTACATGCTCCGAGGTACATTTCGTCTCCCATCGGATGAGAGAGAGAGGAAGAAAGAAAGAAAAAGAGAGTGGGCCCGCATGTGTCAGAGACATGTCAAGCAAGCTCACTACTGTACACACACAGAGCAACAGAGTGAAGTGTACTACAGTGACAGCCACATATGGAGACGAAGAAGGGCAAAAAAAAGAGTGCCGATGCAATCCCAGATTGGGTGTGAGAGAAAGAGTGAAGTGTGAGGCGTGTGTATGTGATTGTGCCTGTGTCTGTGTTTGTGAGCAATTTCCATTTGGTCTCGTTTGGCTCGCGGGTCAATTGTTATATCGCATCGCACACCCATCCTCGCATCCTCGCATCCATACTCTTCTATACTCTCCATACTGAGTAAAAAGGGCTTGGTAGGTGGAGAGGGAGGTGCCTGAGGTGCGGGTGGATGGATGGAAGGCAACACAGCAACGGTAGAGAAGTAGGGTAGTGCTTTGTGCGTACATATAAAGTCGAAAGGGGGATTGGGGACAGAGCAAAGGACAATGGAAAGTCGAGTTTGGAAATGGAGTGGAGTAGAGTAGAGTACAAGTGGCTTTTGCTTTACGCCCAAATAATCCTCGCCCACCAGCCCCTCATCTTCCCTCCTTCTCTTGTCATTTCCGTTGTGTGCCCACAGTTGGACTGGGATTGGTATATGTGGTTGTGTTGTTGTTTGTGCAGGCTGTTGCAATAGGCTTCCTTCTCTTGTGTGTGTGTGCGTGTCTGTGTCTTGTGCGTCTGTGTTTTGTGTACCAAAAGAATGCTTTGCTTGCTTGCTGGTAATCGGGGGACATTGGAAAAGAAGGCCAGGAAAAAGAAAGAGCGAATAGAAAACAGCCAACCTATATGAACCCATCTGAACCCATCTGAACCCATGGAACTGCCTGCAGTTACCAAGCTCAAAAAGAAAAAAGAAATTTCAGCCCATTTGGATGGATGGATGGTACACAACACATCGTACCATCCATTTCGACAACACAAACATGCAAGTACATGTTATGCACGGCAATGGGAAACAAACATTTTTGAGGTGTTTTTCGCTTTCTTTTTTCTTTTTGTGTCTTCCCGTCGATTGAATGGCAGTCGGGGAGAGATTCAATACTCAGGAAGGAGCAAAACCAGTAAATAAAGTGGGATGTCAATTGGGTGGGTGGGCGTGTGTGTGCGCGTGTTGTGTTGTGAAAAGGGCATCAGTCGGATAAGATGGGTATCGGTGGGTCATGGTGATTGAGAGTGAAAACACACATCCACACACTCCATCGTTGTCGATTTACAACTCCACTGTGGCACCCCTAAAACAAGCACTGAGAAGCAAAATAAAATAAAAGAAAGAATAAAAAATAGAAAGGACTCACTGCAGACGAAGGTTGATAGTCAGGAGTGGTCTGTGGGGGGAGGGGGGGGGGAGCGAGACAGAGACACTGTGTGTGTGTGTGTATGTGTGTGAGAACCCATCCGAGTGAATGTGGGCGTGAGAGACAGAGGGTGGATGGATGGAAGAAAGAAAGAAAAAGGTGCCTTGACGTGCGTGTGTATGCGTGTGTGTGTGCATCATCACAACGACAAAGGTGCACACACACACTGTTGGGAAACAAATGACGCATGGGGCCATCCCATCCTCGCTACCAACCTACCCAACCTACCAACATTGCACAACATCACAGACCTCGACAAAATGATTGACACAGAAAACCAAAAAACAAAACAAAAAGTACGATTATCCTCGGCTGCGAGTAAACACAGCTAAAGACAATCGTACTGACCTCGCAACACTCACTCACGCGGAACAGAACACAACAACACACACATAGACACACACTCTCTTTCTCTCTCTCTCTCTCACACACACACCCATTGAAAATGCACTTCACCGTAGTCGATCCATAGTCTTCTCGATCTCCTTTTTTTTCCCTTTCGCCTTCTTCCATCCTTATTGTTGTTGTTTGTTCAAAATGTGATGTGCGAAATTCTCGCACTATCTCCCATCCGTTGTATTTGTTGTGCTTGTTGTACTTTGTTGCGTGAATAAGTATGCGCATCATCCCCATCCCATCCCCTTCACCACCAACTCCTCCATCTCTCCTCTCTTCCTTTTGCTCTCCTTCTTCTCCACTTCCTCTTCTCCTGCGCCTCCCTTTCGTTCGTGGCAAATCGCGGCCATTCGATCGCACAAACAAGAAATGAGCGAATAGGAACAAAAGACAAGTGATGAGACTGAAACCGGGTATGGCCATCTTTTCAGGGACAGGAACGGTGATGGATGAGATGGTGATAAAACGTGTGGTGTGGCTGATAAGTATGCGAAGGATGGGTGTAGAAAGAATGTGTGCATGGTTGCATGGTATGTGGACGAGAAACGAGGAAGGGAAAGAAGAGGTTGTTGGACGGGTCCTTGTTGTCGAGGGGGCACACTTACAAATTAACTATTTGCGCGAAGAAAGAAAAAGAATAGACACCATGTGTTTACGATTAGTCAAGGTTGTTATAAGCGAATGAATGAATGTGTTGTAGAGGGAGCCACTGAAGGAGAGCAAAGTAACACACGTTTTGAAAGAATGGAAGGAATGTCAGGCACAAGAGGTTGCAAATACGAGTGAATGCGAGACGAGTAAGTATGAATGGGCAAAAAGCAAAGAGAGAGAGTGTATGTGTGTGCTTGTCCGTGGTGGTGTGAATATGTATGTGTGTGTGTGTGTGTGTGCGTGCGTATGTTGTATGTGGATGTATGTCTGTATGTGAGGTTTTGATGTGTGTCTGTGGGAAACAAAGAGAGTGAGGGAAAGAAAAGAAAAGAAAAAGAGAAAGCGAGAAATGGGAAGCACGGGAAAAAGGCAAAGAGAAAAGCAAAAAAAAAAAAAAAAAAAAAAAAAAAGGCAAAGCCAAAGACAAGCAGGGACAGAGTGGGATGGGATGGAAGGGAAAAGGGACGGGACTATGAATGGGTGGGCTATGGGTCGATGTTCGATGATGATGATGGCACACAAAATATATGCAAAAATGCATAAATAAGAGAGAGTGTGAAAGAGTAAGAGAGAGATGGATGACAGAACAAGATGGGACAGGACAGGACAGGATATTGGGATGGATACGATGGCGATAGATGTTTTGTTTGATCTGTCATGTAGTACCACTCTCCCTCTCTCTCTTTCTCTTCTTCTCTTTTCAAAAAGTATCCCATGCCCGAACAAAGCAACCCCATCCTACTCGCTCACTGCCAACCTCATTGTTCATTCCTGCAACTCAGAAGCAGGAAGTATGAGCCAGGGCTATCATATCATCGATCTTTGCCTAACTCAACCTCACCCTACCTCCCTCCTTTTTGTGCCAACCGTGTGCTACCAAAACAACACTTTGTTCACTATTCACACAATTTCTATTCTATCTCGCTTCGATTCGATGTGGTCCTCATTGTGCCTTGGTGGGATACTTTCTTTTTTTTTTTTTTTTTTTTTTTTGAAGAGCAGCGAGCACAAAGGCGAACAGTACGATGGATTGATTGAACAATATGATACGTGATATGAAATAAGAGATATATGGAGATGGGGAGGATAGGATGTGACGATGGGGGAGAGACAGAGAGGCAAGAGTGATTGAGTGAGCGAGCGAGAATGAGAGTGGGTATGAGTGAGTGGGTATTGGAGGGAAGAGAAAGAGAAGAGAAGCGAGGAGGAGCCCACGGCGCGTTCTTTATTCTTCTTATTGTATTATCTGTTGAGTTGAGTTGAGTGAGTGACTGAGTGCGTGTGTGTATTGTTTGTTAAATGGAAGAGGTGGCCTGCAGCTGTGAGTTTTGCATATGTGTATGCGAATGTGTATGTGTGATGTGCAGATTGCAGTTGCAGTTGCATCGTGCAGGCAGGTCGGGTTGCAGGAAAGAGGGGAAAGGGGAAGGGAAAAAAGTAGGGCAGTGGGTGTGGCAGTAAGACGAGGAAAGACTGGGCTGCAGCGAAAAGCAAAAGAAGAACCCCCCTCCGAACGCATGCTGAATGACCCATTCAAATGGAACTTTCCTCATCCTCATCATCTCGTTTGAAAAAAAAAAACTTGGCTTCTCGTCCTCAGCCTTTAGATGAAATCGTTGACATTGAATAAACGTTCGCCACGTTTCCCTTTGTGTCCTTCCTCCTTGACCCCAGACCATCCCCTTGGCACACAAAAGACATGGTTGATATACCCCAAAACAAAACAAGCAAAGAACAACTCAATGACAACCCTGTTTCAAGGATGTGCTTTGGCTTACCCTTTCTTTTTCACTGGATTGAACTTGGACAAATAGCGGAGCAAACTTTGGGAGCTAGATAGGTGCGGAAATCGTAGCACGGGACAGGGTCAGATTAGATGGAACAAAGGAAAACGAACAAAAAAAAACAAGGTATCCGATAAATGGACATCCGGACATCATGGTCAAGGATAGAAGGATAGGAAGATCAGGAGATAGGATAGGAAAGCACGAAAGCATGCACTATCTCGAGAAGGAAAGAGAAAAAAACACAAGCAACTCGCCGGGGCCAAAAATAGGCAGATGATAATTATAATATGGGAAATGAGCATCCCAGTCCATGAGAGAAGAGAGAGAGAGCCATCGATGCCTTTTGGATATTCTTCTTTTCGGATAGACCGAACGCGATGCGGATGGATATGGCAAAGTGAAGTAAATTATGGTGTTGATTGTGGCGTAGATGCCTTGGGATTAGAAGTCAATGTGTTTGAAAATAAAATAAAAGCGCCTGTGTGCATGTATGCGTGTTTATGCAAAGTAGAGATCATCGCGGTGTGAGAGTTTGTGGAGAGACTGAGAATGAGAACGAGAGAAGCGTACGAGCATGTGGAGTATGTGGATGGTAGACTGCAGGATAGCAAGGACCACCATGTAAACGATGGGATGTGGACAGAGAGCGCGCGCGTTTGTGCTTTATGCAGATGGGGGGATGGGGAATGCAAGGAAAAAGAGAGAGAGAGAGAGAGAGAGAGAGAGAGAGAGTGTGTGTAGGCGTGGGCGTGATATGCAGCCAGCGAGCCAGCGAGCATCAACACAGGGAGCAAGAACGTGTGCTGCCAGTCCTAGTCTTGGGTGACGAACCGAGATTGAGTTTGCGGAGGAATTAGACCGGTCGAGGATTGTCCGTTTGTGAGCTGATGGAGGAGTACGAGCAAAGCAAAGTATGGTAAGGATGGCGAGGAAGGTGTACTTGTGTGAGTAAAAGATAAAAAACAGGAAGATGGGATGGATGGGAAGGAGAGAGAGAAGAGCGCGTGGAAATTATGGTTGAAAAGGCAAAAGGGAAAGAGAAAAGTCGAGAAAGAGAAGAAAGGAAAAAGGGGAAAACGAACGGGAGGGGAATCGCTATCTTTTTATAGTTCCCAGTTCCACCACAGAGACACAGTGAAGCATTGGGCCCATGGTCCAATGGTCAAAGGTCCAATGGTCAATGGTTGGCCATTTAATAAATGGTATTTGCACAATGGTATACATATCCCTCACTCTCTCATCGATTGAATCGAATTGGATGGATTTGGATGGATGAATGGGCCATGGGTCCCCTTTCCCTCTCTCTCTCTCTCTCTCTCTCTCTCTCTCTCTCTCTCTCTCTCTCTCTCTCTGTGCGTGTGTATGTTGTGTCTCCCCTTTCCTTTTTTTTTTTTTTTTTTTTTTCTTTTTTTCTTTTCGTTTGTAAAATTTCCACGGCACGGAATAATAATTTGTTGCTTCTATTTGAGCAGCGATGTCGATGTCGATGTCGGTACCAATGTCAATGTCGTTGTCCTTCTTCCTCACCACCATCGTCGTCGATGTAGAGCGCGGATTGGAGCAAATGGGTGCGAGTGTGTGTGTGATGAATGAGTGTACACTTTGGCTACTCACTCGTATCTCGTCGCATCAAACACAGCTCCTCCTCGCAATTTATTTCAAGAACGGACGAGCGAGCCAAGGAGAAGAAATATGCTAGAAAAAGAACTGTCGACACCATGGCTCATTTCATTTGTCGTCTTTTTTTTTTTTTATTTGTGATGGTCCTTGGTTGAAAATATTGACTATCAGTCAGACTAGTATATATGCGGTCCAAAGGTGGATAGATGTAATGCTCTTACGAGAGAATGAGAGAATAGACATTGAGTGAGATGCAGTTGGGTTGGATATTGACTGTTGTTTGCTCAACGTCCTTTCCCTTTGGTGCGAGCGTAGGTTGAAAGGATGGTGTGAGTTGTGTGGTCTCAAGATGTCCTGTTCATTTTCGGTGTCATCATATCCTTCGTCGGTCTTTGGCGTGTGTGTGCCCAATTGAATCGAAGTCGAGTGCTTTCTTTTTTGTGTGAATCTGGGTATACATGACACGATGTATGTGTGAATGTATGTCTGTTGGCTGTTTTTTTTTTCTCGTTTGGCCCCCAATCGAAATTGAACCACAAGAAAAAAAAAAAAAAAGTGATATCCATCGCGCATCAACTTTCTGCAAAATCTTCGCCAATGCCCCATGGTTTGCTCTCAATGTTTGTTTTTCTCCTCCTCGTTGCCTTACTTTTTCGTACTCATCACACTCGTCAATATCAGTTGTCTCAATTATGTACCCATCCGCTGGTACGAGTACCGAACGGAGGAATCGAAGCGAACAACACATAACGACACCACCACCGCCAGCACCACCACCGTTGACAACAACAATAACAAGGAACAACAAACAGCAATCAAGCAATCCAATCAATCAATCAATCAATCAACAGCCGGAGGATAGGTGCGTTCTTGTTCTCTCTTTTTGTCTCTGTCTCCTCTGCCTTTGAAATGGCCCTGTTCTCTTCCCCTTCCTTCTCACGGGCCATATTTTTTTTTTTTTTTTTTTTTTTTGCCTCCTTACTCCTTTCAACAGATATCTATTCTATCTATCTCCTAGAAAAACAAAAGAAAGAACAGAAAGCCATTCATTCCGATCCGAGGGAACAAAATACGCTTCGCTTCGAGTAAAAAAAGAAGATTTGTCCTGATCCCAACAAGCCCAAGGAGACAATCCTCACATGTAGTATTTAGTTCTGCAGGAAGCACACCAAAGATTAGAGATGGAGAACGTAATTTAGCGATTGATAGAAGAATAAAGAAAGCATATGCACAAAAAGTGCCCACAGGCTGTGGCTTCACATGGATAGAATGGATGTCCATGAGAGATAGAGGACGAAGGGATCGAACAAGATAAAAAGCGACAAATACACACATATAGACACATTAAAACAAAAGACGGGTCAATGGGTCAAGGTAAGCAAGGTGCGCAAGACGAGCAGGGTGGGAGTGAAAAAAAAGTGGTTTCCATTCAGGGACCAATTTTCTCTTTTTGCATAAAACCATGCAGACCCTCGCATATCTATCTCATCACACTCGCAAGAAAGACAGGGAACAGAACATGCCAATGAAGAACAAACAAAAAAAACCAACAAAACAAATGAATGCAATGTTGGTACACACTACATACATCGCACAGAGTACTGCTGTATAGAACAAAAATGCTGATCCTTTGAACTGCGACACGCACAGAAGCACGAATAAACACTGCCGAGATTTCAGCATATTCGCGTTCACATACACACAGACAGGACACACGGGACACAAGCAGAGTGGAGACACACAACACAATCAGCTACAACCGAGCCCAAGAAATATCTACCCCCTTCTTGCCGAAGGAAGAGGAGCAAGAAGGCGAAGAAGAACACGTCCACAGGCGGAATGATACAGCAAATAGTCGTGTCTCGACTCTGTGTGAACTGGGCTCCGGACAAACGATATTACAATACGAACCACCTCACAACAAAGGAGAACGAGAGAGAGAGAGAGAGAGAGAGAGAGAGAGAGACAGAGCCAGGGGAGAGGAAAGGCGAAGTCCTCGTTTTTATTATTGTTATCCTTCATATCTTCATACCTACAGTCGTCTTCATTCTTTCTTTTTCTTGTTGTTGTTATTATTACTGTGTTTCTGTTGGTTATCATTCATTCATTCCTTTGCAAAGCAGAAAATCAGCAGAACGGAAACTAAATAAACTGGACGATTTGCATAGTTCGGTCGGCAAGCAGGACAAGGGCCAAGGGCATCGAAGAAAGGAAGAAAGGCAAAGGAGACAGACGATGAGAAGAGGGGACGCAAGGAAGAAGGGGGTATGTGTATGTGTATGTGTCTGTGTCTCTGTGTGTACTGTGTGTGTGTGTGTGTGTACTGTGTGTGCATATGTATGTGTGTATGTATGTCTGTATGTTTGCCAGGGAGGAGGGACGCGAGCGAGGACAAGGAGAGGAGAGGAGATGAGGAGAGGTAAAGTAAGGTAAGGCAAAGCAAGACCAAGGAAGGATGGAAGGAAGGATGGAAGGAAGGAAGAGGAAGCAAAGAGGAGAGAGAGAGACAAGCATACGATGCGAACGGGTGGGATGGTGGGGAGGGTGGGGAGTGGATCGAGGATAAGGATAAGGTCAATTGATGAGGACGAGGACGAGGATGGCCGGGCAACTGACGCGGAGGCCTGGCACGGACAAATTCCGTAGGGACCCACACATTGGCGACACTCGGCACAGATATAATTCTTAAGGAACAGATGGAGGGCATTGGGCAGGAGAAAAGAGGAGATGAAGAAGGGCTGTTTGCCTAGTGGTCAACCCTTGGAACATAGTGGAAGTTGAGGAGAGCTAGTCTACAGTACGAGCTATTTCTTTCTCTTCCCATTGAAAGCATTGGAAGGAAAGAAAAGGAAAGGAAAGAAAAAGAGATGATCGATTAACTGACCATTGACTACTCTGTGACAAAGGCCGACCAACAACATTCCGATTGAATTAGGGCGCAACCATGGGCCATGCTCATGCTCCAAAGTCAAACAACAACAACAACAACAACAACAAAAGAAAAAAAAAAAGAGTTTCGTGGAGTGGATGGAAAGGGGCAAAAAAAAAAAAGAGATGAGGGTGCACAAAAGGACCCCGCTCAAGCCAAAGGTCGCGAAACATATACTTTGAACATAGCGGCAACATGTGTCTAGTCCACTCATATTGGATGGTCCAGAAAGCTGTTGTCTAGAAAGGTAAGACCCACAGCGAGAACGCGAAAATAAAATACTGAACGCATTTTGCCGTGTATAAAGATATGGGGGTAGGATCGACACTATGCGAATTTCTCATAGAGTTGGCTGAGCGACATGGCATGCCGACATTGCTGTGCAGTGCAGCAAAGCAGAACAGAGTTGGAGCAAGAGCAAGTGTGGTCTGCACGATGGGACATCTTTGACGTGTCCTTGCAGCAAAAGTGCATTTCATACATTCGCTTGCACTTGATGTTTTTTTGTTTTTGTTTCTTTTTACATTTCTTTTCCCACTGGGACAAATGACCATTGTCAAGTGCTTTATTGTACATACTGTACTGTACTTTACTAGAGGAAAGAAGTTTACACAGATAAAAATCTCATCTCTGACAATTTGCCTATCTACGGCATGCTCGATCAAGCAAAAGCGCCCTGAAGGACGAAGGAGAAAGGAAGGAATGGCATGACGGGACCTGAATAGAGAAAAAAAAAAGAGTGGCGGGATCAACCATCTGCAAACCTCACGAAATATTGGTAATCGCAGCCTTGCCTTCCTTCATGCTTGCCACACAAAGCAAAAGCAAGCTGTAAAATGCGCGCTGAGTAAGGAAATACATCGATGTATTCTACACGCTGTTCTTTTGTGCCCTATTCATTCCCGGGTTCTCAAGAAGAAGCAAGGAAAAGAACCTTCAGGAAGAACAAAACACAGAGAATATGAAATAAAACACAAACAAACCAGTTACAAGGACAAGGATACGTACACCCAAGGCGTACTTGTGCCCTTACTTACAGTATGTGGCCAACTCTCACACACCATTGGAATGCGTGGATTGAAAGGGAGTCGTAGAAATGAGAGATTGAAGAATACGGGAATGCCACGATTGGTAGTCCGACTGGCGAGTCCTATTGTGCTCTTGACACGTTCCCGAAGATGAGTTGGGGTACCGGTACTTTCACTCCTCATGAGAGTACGAGGAACACCCTTCTTGTGTTGGTTGGTTGGTTGGTTGGTTGGTTGGTTTCTTGTTTTTCCCTGTCTTTCTTTCGAGGTCTGTGGCCTGTGAACAAACATTGGCATCGATGTGCAAGGGCGCGCCTTTTTTTTCTTCTCTCTTCTCTCTTTTGCACTTTCGCTTTTCTGCCTTGGGAGGGCTCTGCTTGCCTACAACTCCATGTATTCATGTATGTATGCCGAATGGTGTACTTCTTCTTCATATCGGAGCCTGCTCTGTTATGTCCTGTTCTTTCGTTTCGTTTCTTGCCCATGGAGCAATTATTAGACAGCAAGAAAGCAACAACCCCCGGCTATACAAATGTGGGACAAAAAGAGTACACACCACAAGTGGTTCCAATTTCAAAAGCAAGGCCCACACACATTCACATACAGTGAGAGAAAGACAGACAGACAGACAGGCAGTCTGACGGAGAGAGAGAGCCAATATGCAATGTTTTAACAGACGACTCTGTGTTCTTTTGTTTGTTTTGTTTTGTCTTGTCTTGTCTTGTCTTGTCTTGTCTTGTCTGCGTCTCTTTTTTTGCATTAATGCTCGCACGTTTGTACGCCGAGGCACTTGTCCCGTTCCCTGTCCAATTTTTTCTGTCCACTCAACTATGCCTCAACCCATGTCCAAGGCTAACCCCCTTTGCCTTTGGAAACACAAATCTATTGTTTGCATGGTGCATGAATGGGAAGAACGGGAAAGAGGACCCATTGAAGACGAAGCAATTTTTTTTGTGTGTAAGACAGAAAAGGATTGGCTTGGATTCTTTGAGGAGACAGGTATGGAAGTGAGAGATATTTGGACCTACACAGGAATGGGATGGATGGCGCACACTTGGCAAGGAGATGCCTTTTTTGTGTACACAAGAACATACTATGGTTGGTATCGTCCTTCTTCAAAGGACAAGCCAAAGACGCGAGAATTCAAACTGCAGTGCGAAATTGGTGGTGACGGAGAAGGTTGCTTGTTGTTTGTTATCTGTCGACATAGCACAGGAGATGAGACAGGGGGAGGGGTGGACGGACTTTGACCATGACTAGTGTCATGACCATAGGTGCATAATGTACCTGTGCGAGACACATAAAGATATTTGGAGACATGGGGCAGCCATTGAGGGAAACACATAAGGCGAAGTGGAGCCCCGACTAGAATGCAACGTCTTTCTGGCGACGCTCCTTTGTCTTGCGTTGTATTGTCGCTCAACAGACAACCTGCATGGCCAATCCTAACCTACCCAATTCTGTCCATCCAATGCCACTCATGTTGTCGAGGGTAGCATCTTACTTTGTTTGCGATTTGTGGATGTGCCTTGATGAAATGTTATGCGTCTCCTATTTTTTTTTTTTTTTTTTTGCATCGTTTGTTCCGTCTTCCTTCCGTCGTCCTTCATCTATCATCCCGACCTACATCTTTGTTGTTGTCAGCCATCTCGTTCTCTATTGCAGAAAATGGTAAGATGACCGTGGGGAGTAGGAACAACAAATGGAACAAGAAAAAAATAATAGTGCATAGACCATGCACATGTGCAGAGACACACGCATACAAGTCCGCTGCAGACCATAGCCCACAGCATTTTTTGTTCGCATACGAATAAGCAAAGCACAAGCTCATCTCATCCTTCGATTCTGTGGGTCTCGACCCCTTTCTCTTCTATTCCCGCAGACCAACACAACACATCTACTACATAACAAACAAACAGCATGTGTATGTGTACGTGCGTGTGGGTGTATGTATGTGAGTGTGTGCGTATGAGTGTGTGTGTGTGAGTGTGTGTGTGTGTGTGGTCAGGTTGATGGATATTGTCCTTCTTGGAGTTGATCGACAGATGGATGTGCGGGGGCTAGGATCATCAGAGATACGACATTTCAATGGAAGATAATCAACAGTGTATTCCAGTAAGTGTGAGTAGTGCTTTATTGGTGCTCGGTTGGTGTGTGTGTGGAGGCGCTTGGTGGCGAGACCAAAAGGAGTGGCGATTATCGAAGAAAGGGCAAGAGTGACTCAGCCTACTCTCCTTGTTCACCAAATGTGAGAAATAACGTGATCTTGTCTCATTCGTAGGTCATCGTACAAGGAAGCACGTGTGCTTTGCGATATGAATATGATACGATATCGGCGACATTATGCGATACGACGGGGTTGTTGTACATTGTGTGAATGTGAGTGTGCTCATCTATCCTCGAGTAGCCATGGGGGAGGGGGCATGCTGTCCATCGAGGCCCACTGTGTGTGTTGCTGGGAGGAGGGAGGACGAAAGACTTTCTTTTGGTTGATGACTCAAGTTGCACCGAGTAGACACAGTAAATTCCGTTCATGTGACCAAAAATTATTTGGTCGGTGACTCGATTTTTTTTGCGAAATTTCGAGAAAGGGTGGTGAGTGCCGCAATATGACTCGCACTTTTTTCAGTCGCAGCAGAACCTTGTGGATCTGATGTGAACTTTTCTATTATCACTGAGCTGACTCCTCGCTTGTCCACACAGCTCACTGTGCATTTTCATATAACAGTCATTCGATTCCGTTTAATTCTTTTCTTTTTCCATCAACTCCCGCATTCGCCAAATTACATCACAACCAAACACATTAACCATCTAAAGCCAACATGACTCTCATTACTCCCCCCACTGAATCCATCTCCCAGCTTATCTACACCCCTGCCCACTCATCGCCTGAAGACACCCACTACTACACCCCTGTCCCCGAGGCGTTGTCCTGGCTCCTGCCGGCGACCTTGCCCTCGGCTAACCCGTCCACAAAGTACCGCACCCTCGCCTCCATCCAGGCCCAAGCCCAGCTCCATCACTACTCTCAGCAGCAAAACCTTCGCCCCCTCGGCACTCACACCATCACTGCCCCCGCTTCCATTACCACTACTACTACTACTACTACTACTACTACTACTACCAAACCTACTCCTGCCGATATCCAGGACCATCACAGAACTCCTTCCTCAATCACCAGCGCTATTCAGGAGATGGACGGGAGCCACGGTACCTGTTTCCTCACCTGGATTCACAACCCCGCCAACCTCGACTACATCTCTCTGCGCCTGCGCCCCTTGTGCCTCGAGTACCCTCTTGTGGAGGTCGCCAACGTGCTCCGCTGGATCGGCGCCGACTGGTCCTCGTCTGACTGCAAGGCCCTATTTAGAGCCGTCACTCAGTCCTGGGACGGCGGCAAGCGCAGAATGCTCGCCTTTTTGCTTATCCGCGACGAGGAGATGCGCCAGAAGGCCAAGTCCAAGCTGGTCGAGTTTGCCCAAAAGAGCAAGACCAAGCTTCGTCGTCCCTCGCAGTATCTTTACCAACCTTCTGAAGTTCAAGGCGTTGTCCCGCAGCAGGAGCAAGAGCAACTCAAATCTACTGTGTTTTCTGCCTCCGCCGACAACAACAACAACAACTCCATCGCCTCCAACAACATGCCTTTGTCTGTTTTATCGACTACGCCCGAGACAACTACTCCAACCACTACAACTACTTTGCCAGCTTTGGACTTGGCTGCCATCCAGGAGATGGTCGCTGCCTCGCTTATCACTGGCGAGCTCGTTGCCCCCGTTGCTGTTGCCCAGTCGTCTGTTTGGCAGGCCCAACACCCCAAGGAGCACAACTACTCCATCCGTTACTCTCCCTATTCCCCTTCCCGGGCCAGAGGCGCCAGATTTTAAATGTAATAAACGACCCCCATGTACTTCTACTTGTCTCTCCCCCTTTGGTTTCGCACCATATGTAACTCCATATCCACATTTTATGTATCGCCATGGCCCCATGACACGCCCTTTTGCAATGAAACAGTAAAACAAAGCCTCTTCAACCGTTACGAATACGAACACACAAACACATGCCATGGAACAAACATTTGAGATAATTGAGGTGATAGCCACTTTTACACATCACAATACCACGACAATAAATAAAAAACATAACGTGTTTTATATTCTTTTGCTGTTTAGTGGGAGGGTAAGGAAGAAGGCCAAGGCTTTGTCTTATTAGCCCTATTGGGTTGGTGTCGCTCTTGGGTCTGCTTAACCGACATGGAAGAGAATCTTCTTTTTGTTCTTCTTTTTCTTGCCAACTTCCTCGACCTCTTCTTCCTCAGGGTTGTTCCAGCCAGTCACCCAGCCATTCGAAGACTCGTCGGTTTGGCTCCGGCTCTTTTGCATCGCAATCAAACCAAACGAGGGCTTGGTGTTGGGATTCTGGCTCACCAGCGACGGGAACTGTTCAGAAGTAGTGCCAATGGGGCGAGCGTATCCAGTCGAAGGGCGGAACTGAGGTGCAGGTGAACTTGAGCCTGATGAAGAGCCTGATGGACCTGCCCATGATCCGGGGGTTCGTGCGGGAGTGGGAGTGGTTGAAGCGAAGCTTGGGGTTGGCTTGGCAGTGGCGCTAGAGTTTGCATCGGGAGTAGACCATGGCACAGCAGAGTTCAGCTGCGGTGTTGGGTAAAAGACAGGAGTGTTGCCCTTGGTCCCTGGGGACCCTGGCCTGTTCAAAGAAGATGCCGCAGCAGCAGCTCGGTCCCAAGTGCTAGTCGATTTTGGTTTCATGTGACCAAAGCCACCACGGGTCGTGCCTGACGACTTGATGACGAGCACACGGCGGGTCGATGGGGTGGCAATATCGGCCATGGTGGGGGCCGACGTCACAGTGGCTTCAAGCGAGGGGAACTGGCTCTGGGTGGTCTTGTAATCACGCCAAACACGCATGATTTCGGCCTTCTTCGTTTCCGAGTCCAAAACCTCGTAAAGCCCCTGTACAATCTTGCCAGTCTTGTCCAGATCGTTGCCAAAGAGACCCGCCAGTGATACCACATATTGGTTTCCTGGTATCTGTGAGTTACGGAATTGGGTTGTTAATGTCCTGAACTGGGATAAGCTTCCCGATGTTCCTTGCAGGAATTGCTGAACTCTCTCTTGCAATGCGGCATGGCGGCTGTACGATGACGACAAAAATTAGGCTTCAGTCAATACTTGTAGTGCTCAAATAAAAATCTCAAATTGTTCCTTTTCTTACCTGAGTGTATCAGGAGTCGGTCCCTTAGACTGAGAGGTGCGAGGTTGAGAAGAAGATGCCAAAGAAGAAGATGCGTTGGACATGGCTGGCCACTCAGACTTGGACTGCGTGACAACAACGGGTGACGAGGAGCGAGGACTGGAGGTGCGTTGAATGTTGGCGGCAACACGAGCGGCGGCCGAGTTGGGAGCACTCACTGAAGCACGTACCGGTTCAGGTTCCGAAAGGGTGGCGCCAAAGCCTGCTGGTGGTCGAGTGCGCAACATAGAGGTAGCTTTGGGCTCGTCGTTCAAACTCAAGTCCGACACAGCTTGCTCAACTTCTGAGGTATCGTTGTTGCGTCTCTCGTGCTCGAGTGCCATCTGTTGCTGAAGAGCGATTTGCTGGATTTGATGAGGTGTGAGTTGAGGTTGGGCTGGGACGTTGTTTTGAGCTCTTCCATCGTCCCGTCGGTTGCGACCTCCACGGCGAGGACCAGAACCAGAACCAGACTCTCCTCCAGCCGAGTTGTAGCTAAAACCAACATCAATCTTCTTGTCGCGACGTGTGCGATTGTGAGCCATATGTGGGTGCTGTTCGACTTCGTGGGCCCTCAGATCCAAGTCGGAATCAAATACGACAAATTTTTTATCGAGGCACTCTTGGTCCATGCAAGGGTGGTGCTCTGAATGCAGATGTCGTTCCTGTGGGGAGTGGGGTGACAAGAACGTAAAAGTTGTTAGAAACAAAAAGCAAAGCAGAAGCGAAAAAGAAGCCAAAACAAAAAGATAAAAGGTCATGAGAACTGATAAAAGACTTACAAGATCAATATACTTGTCATAGTATTGATGGCGGATGTTACGTCGGATGCAGAGGAAACACTGCTCGTGATTCTTTTTGCAATGCTCAAAGAGCTCGTCGTCTCCGTAAAAGCTTTCCTTGCAGAAGCCGCACTCGGGGTGACCCTTAAAGCCGGAGGGTTCCTCCGAGTTCTGCTTTGATTGTCCTGCGTCTCCGGTCTTGAAATGCTTCATAAGCTGGGATGCCGTCATCAAGTTGTGTTCGTGGGCAAACACCTTTTTGAATCGAACACACAGATCGCTGTATGAAAGAAAAACAGAATGGAGAAAAGTTCAGTACTGTTTCCCGTTGTCCCTTGTCCCTAACATGCCAATTATTCCAGTAGAGCAACAAACAGATAAAACAAGCACAAGTTACCACAACATGAGCTTGTGCACCTTTTTAACGTGCGACTTCAATTGGTTCCAGCCGTCGGGACAGGCCACCTCACAGGTTGGGTCAGGACAGTTGAATCGCAACAGAACCATGGTGTCCTCGTACATCTCCTGATCCTCGAAGTAGACATTCAACTTGCGATCAAAGTAAGCCATTGAAGAAAGCTCGTATTCCTGGAAGGGCTTCTCAGCGTCTCGGGTAAAGATCATAATCCCTTGATCCGCCTATAAGGAAAGACAGATAACTCACGACAATGATTAGCACACTTTATGTATCTCAAAGGTCCCATAACCATAGACACATTGGAACCAAACGTCATGTTTACCTTGCAGAAAGCGCAGTTCTTGGTCTTGTAGAGTGCACGGAGACGCAGCGAGCAGAGATGGCAAGTTCGGTGGTTGCAGTCTGACACAGCGAAGATGACAATGTTCTCTGTGCAGATGAAGCACGAGTGCTGCTCACTCTCGTCATCCTGCGTGGTGGATGCAACAGCTGATGCCTGTCCTGGATGAAGATCAATCGGATCAGTGGCAGCAATTGTCCGTGGTGCACGCGGATTTCCGTTGGCACCATCACTTGACTTGTTGCTGTTATTGTTTCGACGGCTATCCTTGTCCTTGTTGTTGCCTTTGTTGATGTTATTGCTGTTGTTGTTGTTTCCACGGCGGCTCTTGTTCTTGGACGTACCCTCGGCGTCGGGCTGGTCTTGATTAGCGCGGCCACGGTTGCGACCTTGTCTCCGGGAAGGTTCGCTCGCAGAGGATGACTCGGCTGATGGTGAAGGATCCATCCGGATGATGCAAAGTTATTTGGTTGAGGGAGTGGTTGTGTGGCAGGCAAAAAGTAATCGGGAAATAAAAAAAAATAAAAGAGGCGTGAAGTTAAGAAAAGATGAAGCCCAAAAAATTTGTAAGATAAAAAAGAGATTTGAAAGGTGAGAAAAGTAAGGAAAAAAAAAGCAGGTTAACAAATCCGAATTCCATGCGAATGAATTCAATATGCCGATTGGCGCAGTTTCCTCTCTTTACTACCGACAGTACTCATCCAGGCTCTTTTCCTTTCGATCCCTTCCTCGAACACCAATGGAGCACATGGAGATGAATTGACTTTTTGTGTTTTCGGAAGTGTGCTATAGAGCAAGGGCCGCAGCAGGCCTCATCCCGGGGCTGTGATTGGCTCGTTGATTTACGATCAGCGTTTTTAAGGGCCTCTTGTTGACAAAATGATAAAACCTTTTTTCCTTTTTTTTCTTTCAGAAGTCTGCGTCGAAACTATCTCTCTCGCAAAGTGAAGGCGAGATTTTTTTTTATCTGCAATAATACATATTAGGTGGTGATGGTGAGAGTGAGACGGAGGAGGTAGCTTGTCATGGAACAGACGTAAAGGATGGCTCGTAGGCTTCCTTGGGCATCGGGGGTAAGGGTCGGTCCATGGACTCGGCCATCGAGATGGGTCGTGTGCGCATTGACTGTGATTTGCCAAAGCTAAAGGGCCGAGGCGAGGTAGAGGCGCGCTCAAGCTTGGCCGAGTGATGGCGAGCATGGCCGTTGGTGCTTTCCCGCTCACGCGTCTCCTTCTCGCGTTCCCGTTGTTCCCGCTCCCGCTCCTTCTCCTTGTCCCGCTCGCCATGGTTGAATACGAGGCTAAGTCTCCGAAGGACACCGCCGCTCGACTCGCGGACACTGCCAAACAATGACCGGGCAGCATGGGCGGCTGCCGACTGTCCAATGCCTCGTTCAGATCCTTTGCTACTCTTGACCGATCCTTCGCGGCTCTGTCCACGGCTGTGATGACCACCATTTTGGTTGTTGGTGCTGGTGCTAGTGCTGGTGCTGGTGTTAGTGTTGTTGGTGTTGTTGCTCTGGTTAGCGTTTCCAGTGGTGTTGGATCGGAGTAGGTCACCGGCAATAGATCTGGCGCGGGGCCGCAGAGTTCTCTTGCCAAAGGAAGCAAATCCACTGAGAGTAGAGCGAGCCGAAGAGAGAGCGCTGCTGGGTCCGTGCGTGCTGCTTGCTCCGTGAACACTATGGTGGTCTGATCCCCCTTCAAAGGAACCTCCAATCGCTGGACTCATGCTGTGGCGGTGGTGAGCAGGAGCATGGCTTTGTTGACGAGAGGTTTGGTCACGACCAGGGCCTTGGTCGCGAGGTGGTTGGTATTGGGACTGACTCTGAGAGTGATGGTGGCCGGGTGCATCGGTCAGGGTGACGCCGTGTTGCGTCGAGGAAGAGGGTCCAGCGAGGCCCTGGGCAGACATGCGCTGCATCGCCTCTCGTGCTTGCTTCTCGCGGACAAGGTGGTAGATGGATGTCAGTGGAGTAGTAAGGGGTATCTGAAGTTCAGCTTCACGGTTGGCGAAACTTTGCATCTTCTTCTTATGAGAGAGGGTTCCACTGACAGACATGTTCAACGCGTGCCAGTTCTTGGCTGCAGTCTGGTAGCCTTCGCTCCGAATAATCGACAGCAAGCGCTGCTCAATCTCCTGTTCAGTTCCAAACTCAAATCCAGTCATGCCACGAATGACGTTCAAGTCCAGTGGTTCCGTCAAAGGACTTCGCTGTGGGCAGTAGCTGGGCTGAGGAAGGTCGTACGACTTGTTCATCCAGGGATGGGCCAAAACCTCGGCCATGGTTGCACGCTGGCTGGGGACCGTAACAAGCATACGGGATAACAGATGGCGACAGTCTACATAGAAAAAAAAAAGGTAATTGCGTCAGAGTTCCCACCCAAAATAAATAGTCAAATAGTCAAATAAAACAAAAAGGTTTGTACCATTGCTCAGCCATGCGGGGTATTCAACAAAACCTCGTTTGATCTTTGCGTGGAGAGCTGGCATGGACTGGTCATCGAAAGGCACCTTTCCGCAGACAAGGACATAGAGGACAATGCCAAAGCTCCATACGTCGACCTCTGGTCCAGTGTAAACCTTGGCATTCAGTAGTTCTGGGGCAGCAAAGTACAGGGATCCACAGAATGTCGAGAGGTGTGAGCGAGGCGAGTACAGGTTCGAGAGTCCAAAGTCAATGATCTTGATGTTGCCCGACTTTGAGATCAGAATGTTTTCAATCTTGAGATCGCGGTGGACGATGGAGTTTCTGTGACAGTAGTCTAAAAATCGAAAGTCGAAAATCGTTGAAGATTTTGGTCAGAGAGAGAGAGAGAGAGAGAGAGAGAGAACACGCATTTATCGTGTCCTAAATCCTGTCCATGGCGTGTAGGTTCCTTACCAAGAGCAGAGGCGATTTGGCGAGCAAATTTCCGAGCATGCTTCTCTTTGAGTTTGCCATGGGAAATGATATAGTCGAGCATTTGTCCTCCGTCGACGTGCTCCAAGACCATGTAATAATGATGAGGCAAGACCATAACTTCGTACAGGCTGACAATGTATGGATGATGAAGGACCATCATGATCGATGCCTCACGAATGGTCCTTGTCTCGCGATTGTCTTCCTTCTCCTGCTGGGCTGGGGTCATATTGGGGTTGGGCTGCACGCGAGGGATAATCTTGATTGCGACCTATTGCCATTAATAATAAAGCGCAAAAACCGGATATTAGGTCAGTGGCGTGTCGAGCAGGGTAAACAAGCGAACAGGCCCATTCTCTCTCGCATGCATGCATAGATAGGGTAGTATGTTCGTTGGCAAGCTTGTCTCGTCCTTACGAAGCAAGAGAATCGAACCAAGAACAAAAGAGAGGTGCGAGCGCGCCAGCACTGGACACAGGGACAGAACAAAGAAACACACACAAAACAGGACAGCAGAACACGAAGACATGAGCGAGCACATTCCCTGTTCTTACTGCCCTCTTTCTCCTCCCCCCTTCGTCCTTCCTTCCTTCCCCTTTGCTCATATTGCAACACAAACATATGCCATGGGCATGTTTGGACAGAGAGAGAGAGAGAGAGAGAGAGAGAGAGAGAAAGAGAGAGAGAGAATGCGAGCACAGAGTAAAATGACCCGCTCACTCCCACTCTCGCTCCCACTCCCCTTCCACTCCATGTCTCCCACTGTGCTCGTGTTTACATTCTATAATCTCTCGCTCTGAAAATGCGCGCTCTCGTCTGTTGTCATTAATAGGCTAAAGTGGTGAGAGCGAAACAAGAATGAAGAAGAAAAGCCAACAACAGCACGAAAGTACAGGACAAGAGGCAGGACAACAAACAGGACAGGACAGCGACAGGACAGGACAACAACAGGACAGGACAACGACAGGACCAAAAAAAACATCAAACCACGGAGAGAACCACCACCGAGAAATAAACCAAGAAAAGGATGGCCGTTGTTGTGATTTCTCAACGGATGCACGCATATTGAATCGTTCACAAATAGGAACGGACAAGTCCTCACACACACCTCACACCTCACCAGACCTGAACAAATACACCATCTGTCCCCATCCATCCATCCATCTATGCGTATCCTATTGAAAGCAAGATACTTTTGCTCAATGGGGTTCTTCTCGCTCTTTTTTTTTTTTTTTTTTTTTCTTTTTTTTTCATGTCGCCACCCCTTTTTTGTCCATTGTCCATTGTCCACTATCCATGTCCCAGCTTTGCTCTTGTGGTCGTTTGTGGTAGTTTGTTATCAAAGATGGGCCCCTGTTCCTCTTCTTTTTCTTTTGTTATCACTTTGTCTATCCGCAAGGAAAAAAAAAAGGCCAAAAAAAAAAAAGCGATGGATGGGATATGGAAGGGGATAGATGGGTGGATAGATGGATGGTACAAGTAGGTTGATATATGGTTCTCGCTACAAGAATAGACAGTTTACCTTGTCGCGGGTGCGGCTGTGCACTCCGAGTTTCACTTTGCCCATACTGCCCGCACCAAGGGTCTTGGACATGTGGTAGTTGCCAAGGACTCGGCGAGGCTTAACCCGTGAGGGATCCTCGGAACCATCATTAGGGGTTGACGATGGATCGGGATTTTGTGGCAGTGGAGGAGCTGACGAGGTCGACGATGAGGCGTGGCCATTGGTCTGAACAGGATGGGCATGGTTGTCGTAGCTGTAGCTGTGGGTTGTATTGGTGTGAGTGTTGGTGTTGGTGAAGTCGACAGTGTTGATATTGGCTCCTGGTACTACTGCTGTTGTTGTAGTGACGAGGTTCCTATCATGTGGGTGTGCACCGTTGAGGGGTTCTGGCGTGGAGGAGGTGCGGGTGGTGACACTGCTAGTGGTAATGCGAGACGAGGAAGGGGTATTATCTTGGGACAAGATGAGGGCGCTCTGACCATTGGGGCGATACTCGTGTGTCAAGGGTATGTGTTGTTCTTGCGGTTGATATTGGTGATGCCCAGGTCCTGAAGGAGAAGTTGAAGGACCCAACAAAGTCACCCGTTTGGTAACATTCTTGTCCCTGTCTGACGAGGATCCAATTTGGTAGGAGTCTATACCGGGAACCATGCTCTGTGGTTCAGACGGGCGTGTAGCCCGGGAGGTGACAACCTCGTTGTCAAGAGGCATGGACGATGCTAGTTGCAGTGTTGAGTTATCGGGAGTGGTCAGTCCAACCGGGAGGGGGGATGGAGAACAAGAAGAGGAAGAAGAGGAGGAAGTCGATGAGGCAGCAGCAGGAGTGGGAAGAGAATGGGTGTTACTGCCATGGGCAAGGTCTGGCGAGGGGTTCGTCATTGGAGGAGTCGAAGGGTTGAGGTTGCTGGATGAGGTTGGAGTGGGAGGCAGTTCCTTATCGTAGCATGGCTCGGAGATGATGATGGGTTTGGAGGATGGTTTTGTAGATGACGACTGATTAGACGTCGAGGTAGTAGTGTCTGGGTGCTGATGATGGGCTTGGATGGAGATGGGCATAGCCATGACACAAACAAAAATGTATTTTTTTTTCTTCTTTTGTTGTGTGTGAGTGTAAAAATGTTCAATCCTTCACAAAAACAGTACAATGTTGGGTTCTTGGGCTTGTTTTGGTGGATGATGGTCGGTTTGATGTTTTTTTTTTCAGACAACGGATGGAAGGAAGGAAGGAAGGAGCGAAGGAAGAGTGAGAGTGAGTGAGAGATAAATGATGGGAATAATATATGTCACAAAGAAAAGAGAATTGGAGGAGTGATGGGGCAGATGGAGACGATGAATAACAAAAAAGAGTGTGAGACAGAGAGAGAGATGGAGGGAAAGGATGGATGGAAGGGAAGGGAAGAAAGGAAGGAAGGAAGGAAGGATGGAAAAGAAAGGAAAGAGAAAAGAGAGAATGGGATGGGAAGGATGAAGAGAGAGAGAGAGAGGGGATGATGAATGATAAAGAGAGAAAAAAAAAAGAGTGAACAGTGAACAGTGTTGTGTGAGAGAGTGAGATGGATGGATGGGATTTGGGTTTGTGTTTGGGAAACATCCCTCCCATCCAAGGCCATCCAAACAAACAGAGTTTTGGTTTGCTTATTCATGTTGTGTTGTGCTGACCTCTCTCTCTCTCTTCTCTGGGATAGCATGTATGTATTGAGGCCATCCATCCAACGATGTATGCGATATTGGGTCAAGTCAAGTACATGGGACATGGGACATGTGGAGCATGTGGGCTATGTATTTTTATATATTCATTTCCATAGAGACATACTGACATACTATTATTATTACCCAGGGTATCCATGTCCTGCCCATGTCCATGCCCATGTCCATGACCAATGTCCAGTCCATGAAAGCCATGGATGGGTAGATAGGTAGATAAATAGAAAGATGGATGGACGTCGAGTGCATCTATTCATTCTACTCTCAACTGCCCATCGTCCTCCACCCACTCGCAACTGTTGTGTAAATATATACACACAATGGCCATCCCAACCATTTGGCAGAGCTCCTTCTTTCTTACTACCCCCATCTCACTCTCCTTTATTTGTGTGTCGCAAGTACACCATTGGGATAGCATGGGTGGATGGACAACAATTGCCGGCGAAGACACACAACGCACACCAAAAAAAAAAAAAAAAAACTCGCTCATCTCATGGTGACGAGGTGGAGTGGCAAGTGGAGATTGCAAGACGTCGAGCCAAGGCGAGAAGGGCCCAGGACACCAATCAGGTGGCACATGCCCATTCGCTTTACACTTCTGTTGCGTTGTGTTGTGTAATCCTTCGCTCTTTCCTTCGTTCGCTGTCAAAGAAGAAACGCTGAACAAAGCAGACAGTCAGACAGTCAGACAGACAGAGAGAAATGGACAAATAAAGAAAGAGGTGCCTTTGCGCAACCTTATTTCGTTTGCCCGTGTCCAGGTCCACAATGTAATAAGTAAATATAACGCAACGAGCAAAAGTATGGCCCGGGGTGTATGCATACGCAGCAAAGAGATATCCTACCAACTATGATGCACAAGGGCGCAACCACCTGGCACACACGCAAAATGCTGTGCTCTGTAGATAATGATGGGGGGAGATGTTGAGGGACCAGGACAAGTTGAGATTATGTTATGATGGTTATTATTTATTTCATTTTGCTACGGCGAGTTGAAACGATACTCTAGACATGTTCTTTTAGATTAGGTGTGTTGTACAGAGGATATCAGGTATAGCATGGGAGATAGCAGATGGTGAACAAAGGGGGTGGTCATGAGAGACAGAGACGATAAAAAAAAGGCGGGTATAATCAAGCAAATGGTGCATGCATAAAGGATGGAAGGGAGGGAGAAGGGAGGGGCGTAGACGACAACAACAACGACGACAACAACGACAACGGCGACAACAACGACAACGAGCCACAAACATGGAGTGTCATCGCATTCACAGCTCCTTGCGCAAAGACGGCTCAAATGGGGCAGGCTCTGCGTAGGGCCGTTGGTTGGGCGAGAGTTCCAAGCTTGCTTCATCGGGGATCCCATCGATAAACTCCTCCAGGGCTGCTCGCTGGGCACCGGATTCACTTTGGCTCCACATCAGCAGCCAATCCTCCGTCTTCATCACAGCCCCACAGTGTCGAAAAATAAACTCTTGCGAGAGCTTCTTCAGCCCATGCTCCTGTGAGACACACGCGGCCTGAAAGATTCTCACACATGTGTCAATGTGCAGGTGGTGCTTGTGCAGGATCGACGCACACAGCTTCTTGAGTCGCTCGAGCAGGTACATGTTGGCCATAATCATCACCTCACACACGATCGAGTAGTCCAGCTTGGTGTCGACTGAGTCTGTGTACAGGAACTTGAGGAACGCAAACACCACTGGATAAGGTTCCGGCAGAACAATCGATCCCCGTGTCGACTCAATCATGCCAGAGGCATGCATGTTCCGAAAGTGTGGCCAGCGTGACGACAGCACCATACGATGGACATGGATCTTTTGAGAACCCTTCGAGATGATGCAAAAGTCGGAAAACTCTTCGTTGTTGAGCATCAAACTCATGTGCGACTGCAAAGTCGACGGTGGAATCTGGAAGACGCCAAGGAACTCGATATTGATCGACAACACGTCCCGAAAGTGGTCGTAGGGCTGTGGTCGCTCCTTTTCGGTGTTGCCTAGGAAAATGAGGCTCGGTGCCGATCCTCCATCGTCTCGATCGTCCGATGTGTCTATAAAGCAGTCATCGGTTCCGTATTCAATGCTCCGTTGGTGCTTGCTGACAACTGTAAAGTAGTTCCAGACCCCGTCCTCGAGGCAGTGATCAATATCCAGTTTGCGCCATTCGAGTTGCTCCAGATCCATGATCCATAGGCCATAGAGGCTTGTTCCTGTGAATTCGTTCAAATATTTGCCGAACACAATGAGCTGGCTGCCAATTGACTCGGAAAAGTGTTGCGACTTGAGAAGAACCACTTTGCCCGTAATGCCAATGTGAGGAAGAACTTTGAGGGTGTCGAGATCGATAGAGTGGAGATCAGATACTGTCTGGCCGGCCTCGTCCTTGCCTGCATAAATCCACAGTTTGTTCCCAATGAGACTCGCTGAGTGATTGTACCGTGCTGGCACTTGATACGCCTCGGACCAAGTCCAGGTCTCCAGATTCAGCATTCGCATCTCTTCCAGAACATACGTCCCTATTGTTTGTGTTTGTGTGTGTGTTTTTTGATGTGATTGTGGACGATGTGAGCATTTTCTCCTTAACCAAATATAGCCGACATGTCGTCCTAGAGATGCGATATTCGCCGAAATAACACTTACGCTTTGAATCCTTGGCGAATCCTCCGTAGACATACATCTTGTTCTTGTAGACGGTGGCCGAGTGCAAATATCGGGCAGGCACCTCACCCTTGATGTCAGGTCTTGACCACACTTTAGTCTTGAGCGAGAAAACAATGACATCGTCGCGATACTCCAAATATTCGTTGGAACCGCCTTAATATGAGAAGCGTTTTGTTTTGTTAGATCAGTCTTTCCGCAGTGATCCATGAAATGTATGTCTTTTTCTCCAAGGTTATGTCCTACCAAAGATGATGATGTACTGGTCCCAGAGGACAGCCGTGTGTCCATATCTCTTGGTTGGGGGTACTCCGTCTTGAGCCTTGATCAATCGACGAAATAGCGAGTGGTCAGTAAGTAAGAAGGCAAGGCACAATTAGACTTGGGGAGCGATCCTCTCGAAGCGTTTTTTTTATGATCCCCCCCTAATACCTTTCATCTATCTCCTCCCCCCCCCCATCTCTTCTTGCTCCCCTACTCCCTTGATCCCCCCTTCTTCTTTTCTTCCCTTCTTTCCAGCTGTCATTCCTCCCTTGATTCTTTGTTTGTGATTATGGATGTAACAGTATCAGGCGAGATGGATACAGGACGAGTGGGGTTTTTCTGCCGATTCTTTTTGCTCTTTGTTTTATCTGGTGCACGGGTATCACGGAGACAGTAACAAACACGAAATGCTTTACTCACCAGTACGCAGTCCCAGTTCATGGTGACGAGGTCGAGCACATGGAGATCGTTCGTGACATGGCCACCGCCGCCGTAGAGATAAAGCTTTTGATCGACACGCGTGAAGGACGGCCGCCAAAGTCCGACCAGGTTCTGGCCCGTGGTGCCACAAGGTTTGACAGACTTTATCATCCGGTCTAGAGAGCTGCTTCGGGGGTATTTCTTTTCCGTTTTCTTGTTGTATCCAGTTCAAAACAGTTCAGTACAGGTCAAATGGATCTATGTTTAAACAAACACACAAACAAAAAGCCAGGTGAGTTCGAGTTGTTCAGGGGAACACGGTATTGTTCAGAGTGGAGAATGGTGAACACACCTCTGGATAGGAGTTGGACAGGAGTTGGCGATCCACGGGATATATGTAGGAAGCAATTAGAGGATGTGTGGTATGAAAAGGTGGAAAAAAGAAGGCTTGAATTGGAATGGAATGGAATGGGATTGGAGGACAGAGAGAGCGTTTCTGTGAGTAGGTAGGTGTAAATAGCAGTGAAGATAAAAAAAAAGAGTCAGGCCAGAATGGGTATATTTGTGGAGAAAAGACGAGAGAGACTGGCGAGTGATGCTTGTTAATAGTGAGCGAGTGAATGAATGAATGAATGAATGAATGAATGAATGAATGAATGAATGAATGAATGAGCGGTTGGGTTGGTAAGTGTGCTGGGGATTGTGGAAATGGATGGTGAGAAAAGGAAGAGAAGAGTAGAGAAAGAAGGAAGGAAGGAGACAATGGACTGATAAAAAAGAAGAGAGGCGAGGTGTGTGTGAGAACGGACAGAGAAAAAGGGAGGTGAAAGGAAAAAAAGGCAGAAAAGGGAAGCATCAGATAAATATCACTTTTCATCACACACTCTTTCGCCGTGAGTGTCTGTGATGTGTCCACCTTCATACTGCAAATGAATCAACTGAACAGTCTGTTCATTCTGTGGTGACTTGACTGGACAAAACACATGCGTCGGGATGGAATGGAACACTCATGCCACGCCATAATGCAAACGAGAACCACATATTATTTTGTGTTTATTCAGGGTTGTTGTGGAGAAGTATGTTGAAAAAGGCAAACTAAAGAGATCGATGGTTGGTCAAAATACCGAATGTCCCTCTTTCTCGGTTCACGCCAAGAACCCGCGTTGTGCGCTGGCATCGGTCAGCGGGACATACTACATCAGTGGACATACCGGTTAGAGGGTGAACAATACCGACAAGTGGACAATACCGACAAGTGGCCACACCCAAAATAACAAGCAACCGCGGACGGATACTTACCAGGACATTCATGACTTTCTTTTGGGTGACATGACCGTCCTTGTCCTTGTCCACGACGTAAATCGCCTGCTCACCTCGTCCGACAGGAATAAACATCCGTCCTGGTGCTTTGAGCTGTCCCACCAACTCCTTGTGCATCGATGCCGCTGCTGCTCCCACATGGCTATGTGTACAGGAATAGCCGCCGTTGAGTTTAGGCTCATAGCCCTTCCATGAAATCCATTAATATCTATGCTGTGCTTACATGCAATCGTAAGGCGCCTCGTCTGAAAAGCCAACGCGGCCGTCTGCAGCGTGAAAGGCGACTCTGCCAGTCTCGAGGAATTCGGCATGGTCTTTGGCGGTATTCTTCTTGGCCAGCTCTACCAGCTCTGGGATGTGGTCAACTGAGAAAAGCAAGAACAGCGAGAAAAGCGAGAAGGCCATCAGCATTCATGTCATATGATCGTGATCCAAATTGTAAAAACGAGAAGACGCTCACCTCCTACCACATGACCCTTAGGACCCACCATCTCGGCCATGCAGACAGTGAGATATCCACTTCCGCTTCCAATGTCCAAAACTATACGAACAACAAGGACGTGTTTCGTTTTAGTAGTATTGAGAAGAGACCATCATGACGCACTCTATACTTTACCTTTGGCTCCAGGAAACAAGTAAGGCGATAGGGCTTCCAAAGCAGAAGCATGCATATGGGGCGCCGAGATGGTCGCTCCATATCCGATAGTTTGCGGAGCATCCTATGACACCGAGATTTACCAAAATTTAAAAATATAAGGCTCATCTCCTGGAACTGCCCAGTTTCCAACTCGCATGTGGTCCATGCTACCTCGTACGGCTGGAATCTAGAGTATTTGCCTCGGTCTACAATCAGCATGGCGTTCTCAACGGTGGGTTGTGTAATCAGTTTTGCCTGAGCCAGCAGAGATACCAGCTCCTTGTTGGATGAACCAGAACATCTCCATGCCATGGTGAATTGTGTCTTTGGGATCTAATTGTGGAATGAGCGAATAAAAACAAGAACGAGTTACACTTGGGCCATTGAAGAAGGTCGATGAGGTTTTTGTACTAATAGCAAAAAATGAACCGACCGTCAGTGTACGTATTTTTTTCTTCGGGATTTTTTTATTTAAGCCTGTCAAGTAGGATGCCTACGAAGATCATGACTGGCTTTCGAGGACTCTCTAGATGCTAGCGGTGTCACGGGGGAGGGAGACATGGCAGCAGATGACCCGCAGGTGATCCTACGCCCCTGACAAAGGGGACCTTGCCCTCACTCCTCCGCCACAACATCTAATAGAACATAAAAGGCGCAGGGTCACTCTCACCAGTCCAAGACGCTCAGGGTAAGCAAGAGCTCTACCAATCGCCACTCACTAGAACACCTTTTTACGTGCTGCATACTACTTTCCATGTTCAAACACCATCCCACACTCTTCTTTCCATGTGCCACCATATCACACTCCAGAGTGACATACTATCGCACACCTCCACAGAATACAAATACTCCAGCTCAAGGGGAGGGCAAACAACAAGAAGAAAGTAGCGATGGATGCTTTTGTAAATGAAGGGTGGCCTCTTCTTCTGGAAATTCCGTGGATGAGGGTGTCCATGGTGGATCATTGGCATTGTTTCATAACGCGGGCATGAGGTCACTGTCACATCACATGGAATCATTGTCTCGAAAATTCACTCTAGACAAAGAATTGAGAGAGCGTGTCTGTCGCTGTACTACAAGCACATCTCTTCACTCAACTTTTGTGTTCATCCAAAGAAGGTTACCCATCTGAGAAAGGTCGAGGGACGGTGAAAGGCTGCAAAGAGCCGATGTGTTGACAGAGGAAAGATGCGTCAGCATCGTTTTTTGACAAATGCTCGATATTGATAGACTTTGTTCAATAAAATGACCTCCTTCTCACTTCTTGCCCACACGTAGTCGATGCGTGTGAAGAGCGGATGGAGGGAGAACGGTTTGGTTGTCAAGAAAAGGGACAGTTGGGAGAGGTTCTCGTCAGATAGGCGTCAGGTAGGTAGATAATCGTGTACCATCTTTCGAGTTCTCTTCTGTTGAAGAACACACACTCCATCGCCATGACCTGTTATTTTCGTTCAGGCGGGATTGGGCGAAGCTGCTTTCTTCCACGAAAATTTCGTACGGAGATTTTTCTTCTTCAATACCAGCAGGGAGTCCGAAAAACAACCAGCAAAACGAGATTGATAGGTCTAGCCCTACTAACCCGAGGTCTAGGATCCCGGATCCGGTGGTTGTTTTTGGAAAAAAAAGAATGGTGGAAGAAGCATGGAGAAGATAGCGGTATGGACACGAACATTGATGTCTCACCACAGGAAAAATGCTCGAGTCTGCACAATGTAAGCCGTCCCTGGGATCACGAAATGAATAGGCCCTTTCCGAAAAGTGAATCTTAACAAGAAATGGGTTCAACCTTGAGTCAATATAGATCAATCAGGAATGGCAAAGATGATGATCTGACGAGAGAACAATGAATGAAAATAAGCGTGAAGCCCTTCCGTATTTTTCACGTACAAAAGGTCGATGGTGGCAACATCCGATCCCCTTAATAAGATGTGAGTGAACAGGGCAAACGTGTGGACTGATGCCTTTTCTCTCGTTGTCTCCTCACGAATGGCAACACGGAACAACACTGCATCATGCGCTTGGTAAATGACACGCGCCCCACAATGACTGGTTCTCGGAGGCCCTCGAATGATGAGGGGGATCTTTGATTTTCTTACTCGCTTTCCTTGACTTGCATTTTTCAACCTAGACTTCATTACTGCCCGATGGAGAGCCAAACTGTCTTGTCTTGAAGCTGAGGCAAATGTTAATTCTTCTCGACTGTGGACTTGGTCTGGAACAATTATACGCGATGCCAGTCAGAAGAGGTCTTGCAACAGTCGAGCAGGAATCAGAAATTGTAAGCCCAGCGACATCCACAACTTCGTACGCCCCTGGCAAAAGGAAACAGGATACGATCGATGGAGCACAAGCTTCTGACATTCGCCAAGACTGGGCATCGTTTATCCGCTCCTCAAGCATACAGTCATCTCAAAAGAAGCCAAGAAGATCAAGCATTACGCCACAGGGCTCTTCCGACTCATCAACAGCGTCGGCTACGGAGGCGTCGCAGGAATACATGTTCAAGCTACCAGATTTCTCAGGGATCGATCTCAAGTCGGTGGACGTGGTTCTGATCTCCAACTTCAACCACATGTTGTCTCTGCCATACTTGACCGAGTTCACGGACTTTCAGGGCAGAATATTTGCCACCGAGCCTACCATTGAGTTTGGAAGGTACGTAGTGTTCAAATGCAACTATTTCCACTGGCAAGGTGTAGCAAGGATATTCACTGTTTTACGCTCCTGTTTAGGCAACACATGATCGAGTTTGTGTCGTTCTTTGGTACAAGTGTTTCATCTAGCCCGCACCACTCTATTGACAGAAAGCAGCTCGTGGCAAGGTAGATCAAGGATAAGCTAGATCAGGTCGTGTGGATGTTTGGACACTTACAGGTTATTCTCAATCTCATCGTAGGTCAGGATCAGGATTGTATCCCGCATACACTGTGGCAGATATTAAAGCATGCATCGACAAGATCCAACCTGTCCGTTTCAGGGAGCACGTGGTGAGTCAAACATGAGCTCATGGTGTTATTCTTCCACATTTTTTTTGGCCTATGCTCTATTACTAACACCACTTTCTTTCTGTGATAGTCGCTCTATGGATCACTTAAACTAACGGCGCATAGTGCCGGATACTGTCTTGGCAGCTCAAACTGGCATATTCAAACGGGGACAGAAAGTGTATGTCTTATTGCTTGCAAACCCAAACGGATTAATGTGAAGAAAAGCAAGACAGGACTGACATCATATTGTTTGTGGCAATAGATCGCATTCATATCATCATCATCAATCCAAACCAATTTGCATCCGGACCTCTTTGATGGATCCCTTCTGGAGAAGGCTGGAACTGTTATCGCTGCGGATCTTTGCCCCGTTGGGGCCACGAGTTACAACAGTGGGGTGAACGACGTCTGCGCCAAGGTCGCCATGACAATAGCACGCAAGGGTCATGTGCTCATTCCTTGCGCCATTTCTGGATTCCTGTTTGATCTTATGGAGGACATCCATCTCCACCTGAGCCACATGGGTCTCACACACCAAGTCCAATATGGTTTCATCTCGCCCGTTGCCGAAACCGCTCTGCAGTACTCCAACATTCTGGCAGAATGGTATGGTCTTGTTCGGATTTGGTGTCGTTGATGAACGAAGCATCGTTGTCATACTCACCTAATTTGATCCGCATTAATAGGATGGCACCCCGAAAACAGGAAATGGTATATCTGCCGGAAGCACCTCTGCTTCACGGAATCTTGCAGGAAAAAGGTCTCTCCAAAACCTACAAGAGTGTTCATGGAGCGTTCTCGTCTGATTTGAAACACCCATGTATCGTCTTTGGCGGTCACCCAAGTCTCCGATCTGGCCCAATGGTGAACCTTCTGCAAATGTGGGGTAGTCAAGCTCAAAATTCAATTGTTCTCGTTGGTATGTAGCAGTAGATGGCAATTCCAATGGATGTATTGTTGGTGCTCTTGCTTATGTTCTCATTCTCTGCATTTCATGATGACCTAGAGCCACGGATGGATTCGACTGCATGCCTAGAACCTTTCAAGGATCTCGAAATCTCGAAAAGGATATGCCCCTTGGATATCCGACTGTCGATTGACCAGCTCGTGGATGTCATGAGGAAGCACAAACACCCAAAGCATGTTCTTGTACCGTCAAGTAGCACCACCTTGACTCGATCTGACGGCACATCCGAACTAGCGGACGCTAAAGGCACAACATCAACACCAGCCTGCCAATGGTCCGCGTACAAGTATACCGAGCCTCTCCAGCTGGGTATTGGTTCGCTCTACGAAACAGTCCTCCTCTCCGAAGAGGCAAGTCATGGTCACGTCTTTGCTCCAATGTGCCAGAGAAAAGCGTAACTGTTAGCTAACCTTTTCCCTTCCTCGTTTTGGTTCTGGTCTTTAGCTCGCCAAGGGAATCTTTCCTCAATCGTTTGGAATCACATCGATTGCTGCTATCTCGGGATCACTCTCTATCTACAATAATCGGATGCAACTCGAACCAGCGTCGGTGGGTGGGCGCCAGATCCTGGCATTGCATAGTCAGCGTCAGCTCTGCGGAACCATGAACCTCGGCACATTACTGGCTGGTCTTGCAATGGTGAGAGCTCATATGAAACAGCCGATACTATGAGGGTCGATAGGGAGATACTGACGCATGGACCTTGATTACTATTAGATCGGGATCACGGACCCTGTTGTCACAGAGCTTGAAGAGATCAAGGACACGAGGAAAGCGGAAATCAAAATCGAGTTTGCACTGGATGGCAAAGACGCGCACATCATTGTGCGCGAGAACGAGACGATAGTCAAGTGCGAAGAAGCAAGTCGCCCATTGTTACGTGAGGCGATTGTGCGGTGCTTCCAGACTCTCTGAGAAATCATACTATGCTTTCAAGATTACAGTAGGATCCACGTCTCTTGTATCAATAATACGTATCGCTCCAAATATCAAGTTTTTCGTTACACTTCAAACGAGTATGTGCATGGGACACATGTAGCCTGCGAGTCGAGTATAAAAGCCTATGGAAAATGCTTATGGGTCAGCTCATTAACCACCGCACTTCCAGTGCTTAGGATGTACACTGAGGGCCAGTGGGTCGTAACCAGCGATGTGGAAGTGCTGGTCCGAGATCTCACATGACAACCATTAAATGGGCCTCTATCCGACAGATGCAGTTGTCCAAAATGAGATCCGAGATCACGTCGAACGAAGTGGACCACGTGATTGCGTGCGCTCCCAGTTTATTTCAACTAAGCGATATCCTGAAATTGCTCTAAACTGGAAATTTTGGAACACAAGCATTCTGGACACTCGCGTTTCGCAGTTCTCAACTGCAGCTTATTGGATCCTGGAACCATCCTCTATGGCCTCTCAATGGGTCGCAACTCTTTACAACTATACTACGACTTCCATCTACAAAGGCACACTTTATCCTGTTATCAACCCAAGAGTTAAAATCTGTGTTTATTCTTGTGAGAATTTTATTGCGGTTTTACAAGACGCCCCCTATTCCGGACAACCCTTTGCTGAGAACTACATTCTAAATTATACCGCAGGAACTTTTATTTGTACGGTGTTCCCGTTGTTATATATACGGCCATGATGTCGACCGCGGACATTACTGCTCATGGTATGCATGCTAGCTACGACTCCTAATTGTGCTAATAATAAAGGGGAGCCAACTGCACATGATAGACTGTTGCACAAATACGATCAAATAGACCATTGGTAAAATAATGTTGGTGGTTATTGATGGCAAATAAACTGATAGGAAGTATTCGAAGCAGTAGAGCCAAACGAACCTTTATGATTAGGCAGAATCTCACTTGGACAAGGAGGTTTGCGAGGTAAACATCCTTATAGAAATGATTTTTTCCTTCGACACATTGAACTCATTGACGTCCTTGATGCTGGCATTGTATATGGTCACCTCATGTCCTTGAGAATGGTAGAGTGAATTAGTTGAGCAGAGCTATAAACATATGTGTCGGTTAAATGAAGCAAACCATGAGATTTACCAAAGACGATGACAATTAAGACCCTGCAGTCTTTGGCGACTTCGAAAGATCCGGTAGAATTGTGAAAGCGCTCGAGAAGTGCATCCGCACCATTTCTACAAGATTTCTCCATGTCTTCTTTGTGTTTCGGGTGGTCGGTACACGTGAGTGATCTTATGTTTTCAAAGATGACATCGACGCAGTTGTCGCGAGCAATATAATAGGAATCGACATTGGTGCCTTTGGCGGACGTTCACTCCTAAAATATAGGGCGACGACAGGCAGATGGAGTAAAGTGGTTTCGTTCGTGAAGCCTTTCAAGATAAGGCATGAAATTCCGGTCTGCAATGCTACAACGTCAGGGGTGATCCAGAACGATATATACGTGTTCTCATCAGATTGAGGGTTAAGGCCAGTGCGGATAAGCTTGAGCCTATTATCGAGAAAGCATCAGCATCAAATCGTATGTCAACTTTGATGATCAACATGGCCACAACATTGGCATAGTGAACTTACCGGTCGTAAAGGAGGTTGTGTACCCAAGGTTCTCGAAACCTTTCATCACGCACTTTTGTAAGGTAGACTCAGTATCTCGCCCCATCTTCGATTTGAACCACATGGCAGCCTCGTTGTACAGAGCTTGTTCCTCATCATTCAGATTTAATCTCACACACCGTGAGATTAAGGAGTTTACATTTGTGTGAGACTACTCGTTCATATTGGAGCGAGTTAAGCTCACGCGGATGTAAAAACCTTAAACTTACAGATGTGACTTTTTTGGGGTTTTGGCTGTGAGAGGTTAATTTCACGGGGGACGTGTGATTCCTTATTCTCACATCACCGTGAGATTAACAGTTTTTTTAGGATGTAGAATACGCCCCAAAACCTAGGGTTGTCCTGGGCTTGTTTTGTTTAACAATACTTTATTTGCTTCCCTTTTTTTTTGCTTTTCAGCATCTCCAAAGCAATCGCATTATCTGCCTGGTTCACTGTCATTGTTTTCGTCTTCGAGGTTGCACTGCCACTATCTTCATGTCAAAAATGCAAGCACAAATTCAGGAACAGGCAGAGACACAAAAATTCCTTCAAATTGAACACGGAAAAAATCTACAACCATCACCACATCATCCATGCACCGTCATAACTACCGTGGTAGGCTGCGGGACCAGCATAGCAAGCATTAATTTCTCTCCTTTGGTCCGAGACAATTTGGCCAAAATACACTTGCCACCTTCAACGAATTTTTGTTTTTGTATATTCTCTCCCATGCTCATAAGGGGGGGGGGTCTTTACGAAATCACTGCCATCTTGTCTATGCTAGATATCATGTCAAAGATGCGGCTGGGATGTGTGTAGCAAACTTTCTGAGGGACAGAGGCTGGAATAGTCAGCATTGTGGGGTCTCATCAAGGAAGATGAGCAAGAAGGGTGAATGGAAATGGGAACCCTCGGCCCTGTTTCGCCCTCTCCCCTCTGCTAAAACTAAAAATTCCAACTCACAAACCCAAAAACAAATGCAAATGTGAAAACAAAATCAAAAAGGGTGAATGGGCCAAATGAACAGTTGTTCAACATGGTTGCCAACGAATAGCGTAAGCCTTTGCACCTAAACTGACTGGAAGTCGATGCAACAACATCAGGACTACAAACCACCTCCTCGGCACCAATAATGCACGGATATGGAGACAGTAATAGTGAGAAACAGAAGTGTGTGTAACTAATCTCACGGTTCGTGAAATTAGTTACTGCACACCCCATGTAAGAATATCCCACACAGCAAAAATGAACTTTAATCTCACGTCTGTCAGAATAGGGAATTTACATCGGTGTGAGACTATCTTTTTCCTTCATTTACTGTAATAGTATATATATATAGTCTCAACCCTTAGCCTAGTCCCGTAGCTTTCAATATAACATATTTTCCAATACTCTGTTTTCCGATCTGTATCTGACTCTTCCTCTTCCCGACTCTGAATAAAAGCAACCCAGCTTTATTACAATGATGTTGCTGCGCCTTTTGTTCTTTGCCTATAGCCTGATATTAACACACCTTTATGTTTTGAGAGTCGAGATTCAATGAATGGAA
The DNA here is from genome assembly GCA_000739165.1 of Podila verticillata NRRL 6337. Classification (NCBI taxonomy): domain Eukaryota; kingdom Fungi; phylum Mortierellomycota; class Mortierellomycetes; order Mortierellales; family Mortierellaceae; genus Podila; species Podila verticillata. The sequence goes on along the minus strand of KN042430.1, from coordinate 60,714 downwards.
AAACTATTGAAAATCGCATGCGACGAACGTGTACAAAGTGTAATCATTTCTACTGAGAAATTTATTGTGCTTCCTTGGCAATACTCCATGTTGCAATCGGTGCAGCTGCGATCGAATCTTTGATGGAGCAAGTTTGTTGTCGAATTACTGCAGATGGCCCGTGACATTCGCTCTTCTGTCAGCATCTTGGATGACACCAGAAAATACATATTTGGCTTCATGTGTCTTGTCAGTGTCCAGGATGCGCGCTGGAAGTGGGCCACTGCAAAACTTGTTTGGGGTGAAAACGTGGCATGGATCGTAGGTCTTCTTGATACCACTCAATCGGTTATACGTTTCAGGCTCTTGGTCAAAATAGTGCTTGCGTGCTGCTGGCAGGTGTATCGGGGTGCACTATTTCCATAGAAATAGTGCGCATTTTTTCCTTTATATAGGCTACGCCCTGTGACTACTCTTCGGCAATTAAAAAAGGCGTCATTGAATTTAGTGGTGTCGGCTAGTGGTGCACCACTAGAATTAACCACTAGACACCACTAGAATCACCAATTTAACCACTAGTCGGAGGACACCACTAGCCAATAGAATACTTAAAACATCTCAAATATACGGTGTTTGCATGGTCACATACTATCTCGCACTGAAAAAAATCTCTCTCTCTCTCTCAGTCATTCTACTCTCCAACATCCACTCTCTCTTTCTCTCGCTTCTATTCCTCTATCCCTCTCTCTCTCTCACACTCTCTCTCTCACTCTCACTCTCTCACTCTCACTCTCTCGCTCTCCCTCTATCCTTCTCATATTTCGTGCCATGGCGGATTTTAATCTTGCAATGCAAATTGCAACTCTCTATGTTCGCGCCCCACTAGGCCGACGCCACTAAAATCAATGACGCCTTGTGAGCCACAAGGCCATCTGGTATCTAAGGATTGATGCATCTTCAACGCATGCTCTCGAAATACCCTCTAGCACCGAGGTGCTAAGTCCTGGGCCAAGAGCAGATGCCCTCTACCCTTCACCAAACATGGAGACACCCTCCCCTGCCCCACGGTTAGTGCAACCCGTCGCTCAAAACAGACGCCTTACCCAGAAGGCATATGTGTGAGCATTGTTGGAGAGAGGGGACTCAGGCCGAAGTGCAGGACATGTGGAGTACAACTTGAGCGAGGTGCAAGCCGGCTTGTGCTGAGGGAGATCATAAATAAGAGCAAGGGATGGAGTAGCATTGCCCACTTTCATTTGAATGAGGCATGCGTTTCAACAATAGCACTTCGATATCAGGCACAGATAATGCCACACATACATCCAGAATCCGATTCTCAATAATTATTTTTTTTGTCTAGTGGTTAAATCGGCGAATTTAGTGGTGTCTAGTGGTGCCTAGTGGTGTCCGCCGAAAATCCTCCATCAGAAGGACACCACTAAATTCATGTGGCTCATAAAAAAGAG
>KN042430.1:32154-51132 GCA_000739165.1 Podila verticillata NRRL 6337 | reverse complement strand
TGACGCATGGTTGTTGTTGGGTTCCCAAGATATGGAGATGAGAATGGGTCTGTGTCTGTTGAATCGCTTGTTGAGGCGGCCCCTCGAGATGGTGCTGGCATATCAAGTGGTCGTTTTAATTGACTGAGTCCAGATGATTGGGCAGCATCTGATGGAGAGGGAGTGAGGGAGAGTACAGCAGGTTGTATGTTTGAGGAGATGGCTGCTGATGTTGACTGAGAAACAGTATTTACTGTTGATATGGTTGGAGGACATGCTGAACTAGTTCTGATCGGCAGGGTGATACCATTGGACATGCTTGCAACCTCCTCTGCCGTGGCGTCCTCTAGCATATCTGACGTGTCGTTGTCAGCCTCAGTGTGATTGCCACTGATGCCTAGCATGGCTGCCAAAGTGCGCCTACTAGTAGCCTCTGCCTCGGCCAGCTCTTGATGTCTCCCTTCATCTTTCTGTGCCTTCTGACGACTTTCGCGCTCCTTTATCTGATCCTCAATGTGAACCAGATCCAGCGCCATCTCAGCTAGTCGAGTATCCCCCCATGGTTCATCTGTTGCAACCTTGAGCCAAGCTTCCAAATTCCTCCGCTCCTTGACAATCCTCTCATAAGCAGAAAAAAGCGAGTTGGCTGTCACGCCTCGTAGCAATGGTTCGGCTGATCCAAGCTCAACTGCCAACTCCTTGAACGAAGCACTGTCTCTGGAAAGGTTAAAACGGAAGTCCTGGTCTCGTAGGTGAGCTTTTTCAGGCAGGCGGTCGCGTAGGAATGTAATCGCTCGGAAAATACTGTCAGCATTCGTGCAGGCGGCATTGAACTGTAACAACCGAAATCGTCCATTAGAAACAACATCCGTATTCGTGGCTGACGTGGTGTGTTTATTGACTTCTAGGTACCATAGAGGCAAACAATGTACACAAGGTTAAAAAAAAATCTAGTGCGACATGCTTGAAGTTCTTAAGCAGGTTACCTAATGTCGACCTCCTTGTCCTCATGATGCCTGTGTTCGTTGGGTCCATAAACACCTTGCTGTAGTAGAGTCTTTTTTCATAAGGGCCGGCTGTCGGGTTTAAGCAAAGGCCATTCAGCCTCTTGCTCTTGCTTGCGTCCAACACCTCGCCAAAATACGAAGTAGTTCTTGTCTTGCGGTTAGGCATGGGCATGGATGAATGTAACGAGGGCAGATTGAGATCCCGTATTGAACACTGTATTGGACTGCTTTATTTCACGTGACCTAAAATTGTCGTTGCCATTTTTGGCAGTGCTCAATCCAGACTCCAGTATTGAGCACACTTCTACCGAAACTGCCTATTGAATTGAATTCACCCCTGCTCAAATTTGATTCAAATACAATCGAATCAAATCGAATTTGAATTATCCGATTCGATTGGAAGCACTATACTTGGTGGATGCACAAAGGTGATATAATTAAGCTCACTGCACTTTGTTTGATCGCCAAGAAAAGGGATAAAAAAATAAAAAAAATTCTCAGGAATGTCCTTTCTAGCAGACTCACAAAGGCAAAAGGAATTAAGCTCATGCCAGACTTCGTTCAATCACCAATTCAAAGAAAAAATATAAAACTCTTCCCATGAATACCCTTTCTGGCGGACACACAAAACAAAAGGAATAAAGTTCACACCGCACTTAGTTCGATCGCCTAAAAAAAAGGAAAAAATAAGAATAAAAAAGTTCCCATGAATCTCCTTCCTAGCGGACGCACAAAGGCAGAAGGAATAAGCTAATGCCACACTTTATTCGATCTCCAAATAGTGATTCTGACGAACCGAATCGAAGCAAATGTGGGCATAATTCGGGTTCGGTTCATTGTTTTTCTTGATTTGGCAATTCGATTCGTTTCGCCAGTTGATTAATTCATCATGGATTCGTCTCGTGGTGGGTTCGTCTCATGGTGAGTTCGTTTCGCAGCAGGTTCGTTTCGCAGTGGGTTTGTCTCGTGATGGGTTCGTTTCACAGTGGGTTCGTCTTGCAGTGGGTTCTGTCTGGTGGGTTTGTCCCATCAGAAGCTCAGCTGCTGCAAGTGCTCTAACTATCTCTTTTCCAGTGCATAACTAGCATCGCAAACATGTAGCAAGTGCAAGCACAGTTTATGGTAGCGTTTCTGTTCGTATAATCGTTTCGGTTTTGAAGCAAAGCCGAAACCGATACGAAAAGTTTCGTATCGTATAAACTGTCCATACGAAAACGAGGCTTTAGGTTCGTTTTCGGTTCGGTTTTCGTATACCACTTATGTAGCGTTTCTGTTCATATAATTGTTTCGGCCTTCAAGCAAAGTCGAAATCGATACGAAACCTTTCGTTTCGTATAAACGGTCCATACGAATACGAAATTATCGGCTCGTTTCCGTTCGGTTTTCGTATATCGTATAATGAACAGAATCGCTAGTTTATGGTTTTACAAAATAGGGTGAAGGAAAGGATCAAAGGAAGACACACTGGTTTATTGATGAAGAACTACCATTGGACAATGACGAGTGTGAATGGAAAGAAGAAGTAAGAAGAATGGAAAAACTGGTGTCTGTGACAACAACAGATGAACTGCTGCATACAACCCTTTTTCAACACTTTCGGCCACCAAAAAAGAGCTGTTTGTTTCTCTTCTCTCTCTTCCTTTTTAAAATCAACCTTTTCCTCATCTATCCTTCGTTCACTCTTCATATATCATCCCTCTTTCCATTAATTTTCTCTCTCTCACTCATTCTCACTTTCATTCTGCTTGCATAATCCTACACTTGAAAGCTTCCACATCTTCACTTGATTTTCTTTCTGTCTGTCCCTTCTTCCCATTTCAATGGAATCTAGGGTCTTCTGTTTGCATTCTTCTGTGGACTTCGGGGACTTGTAGCTTTTAACTATAAATATTTGTATGATGTGCACTTTTATCCATGACATCTGGGCGCCATGAAATAAAAGTCGTCATTACTTGCATGTTGATCTGAATAAGACCTTAGATACCTTTCTCTGTGTTCTCATCTTTTTCTCGCACATCCATCTATCCCAAACATCTTTTTCTCACACATCCATCTTTTCCCCACACATCCATCTTTTTCCCACACATCTTTTTCCCACACATCCATCTTTTTCCCACACATCTTTTTCCCACACATCCATCTTTTTCCCACACATCCATCTTTTCCCCACACATCCATCTTTTTCCCACACATCATCTTTTTCTTAGACATTCATCTTTTTCATATGTATTATTTTTTATTTTGCCACCTTGTCCTTGTGATTGAAGAAGCGGTACCAGGAGTCCAAAAGCATCTGTTCCTTTATCCTGTGAGGGCCAAGACGATTCCTAGTGTAAGGAAGGAGGGCACGGGCCTTTGAAAAGCAGCGCTCAGAAGGAGCCGACGTTGCTGGGTTGGCATACAAATCTTTGACCATTGGTGCCAAATGTGGAAAAGACCCGTGGTGTTGTTTCCAGAAATCCAAAGGCATCTCCTCCACTGGCGGAGCAGTTGCAAATGACTCCAGCTGATCCACCTTATTGCGTTTTCTTTTACCAAGAAGAATGAGCTCCATGTTGTTGTCTTCAGATGTGCATGCTTGTTGCTAGGTGGGGAGATCATTGGGCCAATATTGAGTCCTCCAAACACTGCGGACTGCATCCCTGGCAGAATTTTCATAGTCAGCACCCCATCCTTGATCAGTCCAATAGTCGAAGCGCATTGCTGGGTGGAGTGTGGTGACCACTGAATAAATGGGTGAGGTAGCAATAGATATTAAGTTCAAACATTGTGTCTAGCCATGATATCCACCACAAAACGAATCCACCACGAGACGAACCCACTACGAGACGAACCCACTACGAGACGAACCCACTATGAGACGAACCCACCACAAGATGAGCCCACCTTGAGATGAACCCACCATGCCCACCACGAAATGAACCCACCATGAAACGAACCCACCACGAAACGAACCCTCCACGAGACGAACTCACCACGAATCACAGGGCATTCGAAGTGAATCACATATAGATTCGGATTCGTATAAACGAAACAAACCGAGCCGAATCCCGAATCCATGAAACGAATCCAGAAACACTACATGGTACTGACATTCGCTCACTCTGGCGCTGCTCGAAGCATCATGTTGCACTAATCCGCAGTGTCATTTACAACTCCGTTGGGCATCATGTTAAACTAACCTTTCGTCCATGCCTCGGGCTCTGTTGTGGCTGTCTATTTTGTTTTAGGATAATGGCAGAGATCACTTCTCTCTCTCTGGCACTTTTCTATGCATCATGTTCGACTAATCCTTGGTGTCATGCTTAACTAATCGTTTTCTCTCTCCGCAAGTAAAGATGCGGGCACCCTCTAGTAGATATACATTGATATACATTACACAAGAAACGGAACAATGGGCCTATGTCCGAAATATGATCTGATCGTACCTATCAGTAACACATGGATCTTGTCATAATCCAATAGCTTTTTGAATCTGACAATCATCGGATCTGGGAACCATCTGATCTATTAACCATGTCATCCATTAAGTATTCGATCCATTAAGTATTTGATCTTAAGCAATCTGATCTGATAACCATTCGATTGATATCTCATAGTCGAAGGATGCAAAACTTCTTCTATTCTTCGATCACTAGCATGTTGTTTTAATGCTATGCTAGTAATGAATACCTGGTCGATCGTGTTCAAACTTTTGGGGTGTATAGCTATGTCCATTGAAAACATTTCTTCCAAGTTTGAGGTTGATTGATTGTCGTACCGTCGAGATATCGTGCTAGCGGTGAAACACTATCCCAAAATCGGTGTGAGTATTCATTTTCAAATTAGAGATACTGCATCACCGCTAACGCGATATCTCAATGGTACCACAATCAATCATCCTCAAACTTGGAAAAAATGTTGTAAATAGATATTACTACACACCCTGCAAGTCTGAATGCGATCGGAGAAGTATTCATTGCTAGCGTAGAGATAAAAGAACGCGTTATTAACAGTCAATATTTTTTTTGGATTGATTCACATGATTATATTGACTCTATTGATTTGAATGGTTCAAATAGCTCAATTGAATCAAATGGTTCGAATAGTTGGAATGTCTTGATTGATTCGAATGGTTCGAATAGTTTTGAATGGTTCAATTCATTCGAATCAGATTCGGATCCTCATATCTATTTGAATTTGATTCGGCCTTGAGGCCACTTTCTTTGAATTGAATTCGATTTGAGCCAGTTAGAAGCGCTAATCTCCGAACCGTAATCCGAACTGCAATCCGATCCGCAATATGATCCGCAAGTCATCCGCAAGCCAATCCGCAATCCGATCCGCAATATGATCCGCAAGTTATCCGCAAGCCAATCCGCCATCCGATCCGCAATATGATCCGCAAGTAATCCGCAAGTAATCCGACCTAATCTTGAGTCGGATACTATCCATATCCGAAAGGTCGGATGCGGATCGGATTCGGATAGGCATGATATTTTTCGGATCGGATTCGGATATAAGTCAAATCCGATCCGCCTATCCGATAAGAAACCCTACATCAAACATGCTAGGAAATGTCTGGGACGCGACACTGTTTCCCAGGGGAGAGGTAGTGCCTCTAATCGAATTTGAACAGGAGCGAATTCAATTCGATTCGAATGGGTTACATAGGATTAGTGCGTCTATCTATTTGAACAGGGGTGAATTCGATTCGAATGATTCGATTAGAAGCCCTAGGGAGAGGGTCAGAAGCCAAAGTTGTAGGACCGCTGTGAAGTCCTCAATTGGTACGGGGGAAAAGGGGGTTGTGATAGTAGTGTCCTATAGAACAACACGAAACGATATACTGCAGCACGCCAGCGAAACTCTTATCAATACAGCTCCCGTCCAAGAAGTGATGTGTAAAAGGACTGTTGTATATTCGCGTCTGGTCGTTCAGTCAATTAGACGAGATGTTCAATTAGATAAATTAGATAGGCAGAACAGTCACTCAAACGTGGGCTTATAAAAGACCACGTTCCAGGGCATCTAACAAGGATCCTTCCTTCGTCTCAACAACTCATATTGTCCAACTTATAAGTGAATTCGTGTAAAATATCTCAGAAACAAAAGAAAAAGATGGAAGGAGAAAGACACGAAAAAGATGTCATAGAGAAAAGAAAGAAGTCTCAAAGGGGAAGGACAGAGAAAAAAAGGTTCAAAGGGGAGAGATAGACAAAAAAGAGGTCAAGGGGGGAAGCCCAAAAAAAGATGGGACACCAAAAAAAAAATAGATGGAAATGCAGAAGAAAGAGATTGTGGATGCCAATCAAAAGATGGGGATGGATAGCTGCAGGGTGGGAAAAAGGGAGGGACGCCGGAAAAAAATGTGACTGCATAGAAAAAGGGGGAGGGAAGAAGATTCCAAAAAAAATATGAGTGACATGATTTTAGTGTGTCGAAAAAAAACACACTAGAAATCGACACACTAAAAACACACTAAAACACAAAAAACACACCGGAATATTTTTTCACAGTCGCATTTAATTTTGCAGTGGCAACCTTCCTCAATGCTCGGTTTATTCATCAGATGTGTTTTCTGCCGCCAAAAGCTTCTTCGCTTGTGCTTGATATTCGAGTGCCATAGCTGCTATACAAGATGTGGTAAGGTGAAATGAACCAGCTTTGACCATCTCTTGCCCAAGTCAATGACTTCCTTGAGAACAAATTGCTTGCTGTCTCGACTAATCTAGTGGCTACATGTTTGGCACACCATTGGTACAACCTTTGATCCTATATCTTTGACAGACAGCCCATAGGGGTAGAATGGCCGCTTCCCAATGTGGGCACTCCTTCACATTGGCAATGGCTTGCAACATCGGAAATCGCTTCTGAATCCTTAAGCTCAGGTAACATCTCTGGTGATGGTGACGCTTCAATGCTGACCGCCCGTGGTAGGGCATCTGCTTATGGTCGGGCCGATGCTTATTGTGGCAGAAGAGAAAGTCTCTCCTTCTTCAAGTACCAGAGATGGACAAATCGGAAGCCCTTGGGATGTGTGATCTTGTTAGGAACCAGCCAGCAAAGCTTCGGTTTTTTTCATCTCATCATAAAAGAGGGCATCACCATAGATGAAGACAGTGCAGCAGAAGTGTCTCCCATTCCCATACATGATAGCGGCAAGCATACTCAACACTGCCATCAACTGTCAACACTGGCATTGGTGTCATTGTTGGGACCTGAGGTCAGATGTAATCATAGTTCTGAATGCAGTCAAGAATGAAATATTTGACTTACTAGAATAAGTAACGGGACGAAGAAGAAGGAGCTAACCACCCTCAGATCGGTGCCTCTTTTATAGGCACCGTCCTGCGGTGGCTTGTACCTTGGTTGTTTATCCCTTTTGAACTTCAATTCTGCCCACCTCCTCTCAGAAAATGCTCATCAGAAGTGGTTTGGCCCATGTATTTGGGGTCAATAATGCGTTAACCTAAAATTGAATGGGCTATCTCTAGTTTTGAATTTTGTGCTACTGGAGATTTCAATTTCGCTCTTTTCCTGAACGGGTGCGGTTAGGCGAGTACTTGCGCATCAGTGGAGGTGCAGGTGTGACCTCATCTTCCTCCTCTTCATCTTCCTCTTCATCTCTTTCCTCTTCTTCGACCTCTCCCTCCTGCTCAGCGGCGTTCTCGCGTGCATCCTCTCTCCTCTCGTCGTCATCCTCCCATTCTTCTTCCATGTCCCAGCCCTCAACATAGGGGTCTTGGTATCCATCAGGAAGGGGGTCGCGGGTGTTGTAGAGACGGCCAAGAGGCACCCCCTGGAGTGCATACTCAAAGTTCCGGGCCACTTCTCTGATCCATCCTCTGGCCATCGCGTCAGTGATACGCTCCAAGCCGGCCCGGACATGGCCAGTCAAGGTCAGTTCCTCGACAACTTCCTTGCGCACATGGGTCTTGACAGAGCTAAACACCGACTCGGCAGCATTGAGGTGGGGACTGTAGGGAGGGAGCAGGAGAAGTGTGTGGCCAGCAGCAGTAATGGCGTCTTTAACATGCTGTGTCTTGTGAAACCTTGCATTGTCCATAAGCAAAATGCGACGTCGGTCCTCAATCACAGGGAAGAGTTTTTCTTCCAAGAACTCGGTGAAGGTGACTTGGTTGTACGCGCGTGGCTTGAAGTGCCAGGCCAAGATGCCAGTACTGTCAACGGCAATAACCAGAGACTGATTCGGTCCACGGTTGTATGGAACAACCTGGAAGGCACGCCGACCTCGAGGAGCACGGCCATACTTGCGAGTAATGTGCAAATTGAATCCAGCCTCGTCTATATACACAAAGTGGTTCATGTTGCCAGGACCATTCAGCACCTGTCGAGCCCATTGCCTACGGCCATCGATATACTCAGGGTTGTTGTAACGTTCAGGTTCAGCCCGCATCAACTTGAGAGTGTAGGTGGTGTGCTTGTTGAGGGCCTTGTCAACTGCACGCTCGGTGATCGGAGGGTCGAACTCAAAGTGCTCGTTCAGTTCTTGGGTGAGCATGGCAACAGGACGTCCAGCAAATTCGTCGAGCTTGTCAGTGAGCCAGTCGAGATGCTCCACCTGGAGCTTGACATTACGGCGACCGCCCCTGGGGAGCTTGTGGATGCGATCGGTGTCGAAGAAGGTGTTGACAATGTTTCTGACAGTTGAGCGAGGGTATTTGAGCGTTCGGGCGACCCAATGCATGGATTTCCCTTCCTCGGTGACCATCTCCACGATCCTCTCTCGCATTTTGTTCTCGATTTTATTGTTTCCTCTACCTCTGATGGGTGGCATGGTGGGGCGAAGAGTGCAAGGCTGTCTCTGTGGGATGGTGGATGAGTATGTGAACGTAGGCGGGTATAAATGAAGGTTGAAGGGAAGCACCCATGGAGAGTCGATTGTCTTTATCATTTTTATGATATTTCAGATTCGGTGGCAAAAATGGTCAAAGTTGACCGTGAGCATGCGCAGAATGTATTTACTAGCATGGAGCAAAAAAAAGTTCTTGTGCGCAGTATTGGTGCATAGCCATAGGGCAGAATGCATTCGTCTGCGCAATTTTGAGAGGGGGGTGGGCAGAATTGAAGTTCAAAAGGGATATTAAGGGTACCGCTTCCAGTAAGAATATAATCGTAATGCTACTTCCATTGACCCAAATATACAACAACTCCCTCCCATGGGGAAGGCTGAAAGCTGGGGGAAATCAGTGTATATATGGGGCTTCTCTCAAAAAATAGATATTGTGCAAAAAACCAGGATTATGGGAAAATAAAAATAAAATAAAAAATGAAAACTTAAAAAGTAAACCAATAATCATGGGCGAAGCAGGATGCTTCTCATGAATCGCATTGGCCACTGCCAGGTAAAAATCAAAAAACCCTGGCTGGAGACAAACCCGGTGGGAAAAAATCTCCAACGTTAGCCTGAGGGGAAAAGCGTAAAATAACCCCTCTTGTTCATGCATTCGAAAATGAGGTCGTCAAGTTCACCTGCGCCGAGACGCGTGAGTAGACCTCTCTTTTCTACTCTTGGCGTTCTTGCCATCCAGTTTGAGCTTTGACTCATTCTGGTCAGTTCCTGCGATCAGAGCTGCATTATTTCCCGGTTGAACGCTGGGGCGCTGAAGCTCATTTTGTGCTTCCACTGTTTGCTCTTCTTGATCGCTAACCTCAGCTCTTGCTGCATTGTTTCTAGGACGTCCACGCTTACGCTGTGGAGCCTTTGACTGAACCTCATCGGTAATATTGTTCAAAACGACAGAGTCATTTTCACGTTGATCTGAGTGATACTCTTGCTGCTCATCCGTTGCTCTACGCTTCGTCACTGCTGTGCGAGATTCATTCGGTGGCTTCTGCAAGGACTGTGCTTCTGGAAGATTGCGACTCTTCCAGTAGTCTACGATGCACTTCCTTTCAATGAAGTTCTCTGGAGGCTCCCAAGTTCTATCCTTGGTCTTCTCGAATCCTTTCCATTTAACCAGGTACTCTACTCCCTCCCCAGGTTGCTCCCTGTGGTCGAGAATTTTTTCCACTTCATAAATGTTTGTTTCTTCAAAGTCGTCCAAGACTAACTTTAGCTGAGAAGGGGCAAACCTGCGACCCAATTCTTCTCCTGTACCATCCTTTAGCACGTAGGAGCCACCAGTGTTTTTACGCACGACGGTGTAGGGTCCCTCATAGCGAGCTGCAAGTTTGTCTCCCTTGATAGGGTCCAAGGACATAACTTTTGCACCAACTGCAAACTCATTTAATAAAACCATACGATTGAATTCCTCAGCCTTGCGGCGTTGATACGTTCGCACTCGGGTTTCGACAGCTGGAAAGACAACTTCGTTCATGTACTCAAATCGCTTTAAGAGTTCCTCTTGGGATGCATAACCATCTTTGTCTGCCGGATAATTACTCATACCATTCGCTTGCCTCGCAAAAAATAAAGAGTAAGGCGAAGAGTTGTGAAGTGCAGCCACCTTTGTGTTCATTGCCAACTGCGCCTTCGGCACATGCTGCACCCACTTATCTTTTTGATCTTGACACTCTTTGCGAATGATATTGCATGCCGTTTTGACATGATTTTCTGCGACTCCGTTACCACGAGGATGATATGGTGTGACTAGACGATGCTGCACATGGAAAGTCTTTGTCATCTCATTCATAATCTTGCTAACGAACTCTTTCCCATTATCAGATTGCAGGATGCGAGGGAAACCAATGAGCGAGAAAATGTCATATAAAGTGGTCATGACCGTGAGGGTCTCTTTATTTGGGATCGGTCGTAAAAATACGAACCGGGTACAGACATCAACAAGCACAAGTAGATATCGGTACTTCTCGTCTCCGTGCACGGGGAAAGGGCCAGCTAAATCAACCGCCATATGTTCTCCTGGTAGATGAGCATAAATGGAAGCTAAAGGATGGTATCCCTTGCGCGCGATATTTACACGCTGGCATTCGCGACAACGTTGAACATATTCCAGACATTCTTTTGCCAATAACGGCCAAGTTTTGCCCTTCGCATGAATGGATTTAACCATAGCATTGGTCCCAAAGTGACCTAGGCTATGTACTTCTGACAAGAGAGCTTGTCTTTGATCTTCAGGTACCGTTGTCCTTGGGGTTTCTCTATCTTGAATTAAGTGAATGTAACCATACACCTTCTTTGGTGCAGTCCCAGCAATTTTCTCTGTCCAGAGCTCTTGAGGGAACTGGCGAGACAATGCATCGGGTAGAATGTTTAATACTCCAGGTCGATACACAACCTCGAATTTATACTCCAAGATAGTTTCTTGCCATGCGGTGAGCATCGAGTTCATTTCTTTTTGCCTGTGCATAAAAGTGAGTGCACGATGGTCTGTAAACATTGTAAAGTGGCGACCCCATAAGTAATAATGAAGTTTCTTCAGTGCAAAAACGATCGCTAACAACTCTCGCTGTGTTGCAGAGTAATTTCTCTCGCTGGGCTGCAGTGAACGAGCAACAAATGATATATATCGTATGTTCTTTGGATTCTTCTTTCCATCTGGCAGCTGATACAATACAGCACCGATGCCGTAGTTTGACGCATCCGTAGCTACGTAAAACGCAAGACTAAAATCGGCATAATGTAGAATAGGAGCGGAGACCAACAGGTTCTTGAGCGTTTGAAAGCATTTTAGCTGAAGTTTATTCAATTTGAACGTCCCTGGTGTATTCCTAAGGGCGTCTAATGGCGCAGCTATGGTGCTAATCAATGGAACATACTCTCGAAAGAAGTTGAATGTACCCATGTATGACATAACCTGCTTACCAGTGGTGGGCGGTGCCCAATCATCGATGTTGGCTAGTTTGTTGGGATCAACACGCTTGCCATTGATGTCAATGACGAATCCTAGCAACGCTACCTGCGTACAAAAAAAATTACACTTGGCTTTGTTGATGATGAGGTTAGCCTTTGTGAGGCGCTCGATCACAGTCTTCACATGCATCGCATGTTCAGCACGGTTCTTAGAGGCGATGAGGATATCGTCAATGAAATTGCGCACAAATGGTAAGTCACCGAGGATGCGGCTCATGCCTCTTTGGAATAAACTTGATAGAGGTTTTAGTCCAAACGGTGCTTTTTTAAACATATATTGAATACCATTATGCATAAATGCTGTCAGTTTTTGATCATGTTTATGAATGGGAAGTCTGTGATAAGCTTGGCGTAAATCGATCATAGTGAAGATCACATTACCACCTGCGAAATTCATAATGTCCGCAATGAGTGGGACAGGAAAGTTGTCATCAGGTAAGAGCGCATTTAGCGGGCGCGGATCAAGACAAACACGAAAGAGAGTTTTCTTCCCTTCTGCATCTTTCTTTGCAGCCAAAGTCAGCGTATTATTATAGGCATTACCGGGCGGTGCGAGTGTGATCACATCGTCTTTGAGCCATGTCTCCACAGCATCATCGAGTACTGGTCTTTGCGCATGCGCAAAGGTGCGGGATCTTCTATAGAGCTCCACTCCTTCAGGCACTTTTAAGTAGACCTTCATCTCTGGTACCGGGCAATGACTCACTGTCGGAATCTTCTCATTCTCGACCAGTACTTCCTCTATGTCACACATGAACTTCTCTTTCTCCTTGACAAACTCTCTTGTCTTCTCAACATCTGGCTGCGTAAGGGGTTTAAGAGTTGGTTTTTCATCTTCAACAGGAGTTGGGATTGGATCAGATGACAAGTCTGGATCCGGTAGCCCTACTAACTGGAAGCCAAGTCGTGCAAACAAGTCCATACCAATCACAATTGGTGCGTCTTGCTCAAGCACTTCAAATGGTGCTGAAATCTGAACTTTTCCACAGACGAGCTCGACGAGTTCAGTTTCGCCAATGCGTTCCACTACTGATTTATTTGCTAATTGAATTTTTCCTGTCATTGTTTTGACTGGGATGGAATATTTTTTTACAATCTCTGGGCTGAGGAATGAATGCGTTGCCCCTGTATCTAACAGCGCGTAATACTTGTCCCCAAACAGACTCACCTCAGGGTGATACCTGTTGTCCAATAACCCTTTTTTGCTTGCGCAGAGTGTAGGCGTTCCTTCCTCTTGTTTTCTCATTTCTACTTCTGGTTCATTATAAGCAGTGATCGAGAAACCACTGTGCAAAATATTGTTTGGGTTATCTTCTACTCTTGACTGTAGACCTCTGTCTGCAAATCCAAGATTGGCAGCTTCAAGCGCTGATATCTCTGGTGGTACCATATTCATGTATGTGAGGTTGGCAGCCATTGCAGCAGTATCGAAGACCTTGCCAAATGCTTGGTCATCTGACTGTTCAACTACCACTCCGTTGTTGTATATTAATCCTGCATGCCTATCCACTCTTGTACCCCACAAAAATTTAGGCTCATCGCACGAACCTCTTTGGCTGAGCACTGATGCACTTTTTTCTTGTGGGCTGAGTTCGAGGGATGACACCATAAGTGGGACATCTTTTTCCGTGAGTGGTTCATTTTCTCCTGGCAAAATTCTAAGTGCACTGTACACACAGAGTTTTTCGTGGTCGATTGAATGGGAATCATCTAACACATCAGGTGTAAGACCCTCTCCTATTTCATCTATGGGGTCGATTGGCTGTATGCCCATCCCCTTTCTTTTCTTCTCTTTTTTCTTGGCTCTCCTTTTTTCTGTTTTTGCAATTGTCTTTGGAGTTCGGATGGGTTGTGCATTCTGTTCATTCATGCTTCCTTTTCCACTCGGTTCCACTAAGATGACTTTTGTTTCTTTCTTTCTCTCCTCATTCAACTTTTCCTCCATTTCTTTTTGCTCATGCATTCGTTTTACATGAGTTTCATTTCGTTCATGCATTCTTCTACTGTGCATTTCATTACTCTCCCCCATAGCAGGCGCAACACCTGTTAAAAGAGAAGACTTCAACCGTCGTTGTTTTGATTGTTTTTTTCTTGTCTTTCTTTTCTCATTATCATCGCCCTTCCTCCTCAACATTTGTCGTTCATCTTCTGCTTTATTTGACAACTCTGCCACAGTCTGGATCTGTCTAATAGCTGCAGTGATGCTGACAGGGGCGGTGGGGTCAAGCATGAAGGCGGCTGCCTTACTGCTTGTGGGTACCTTGCTGGCCCCCTTGGTTGCTGCCTTGGAACCCTCCTCGGTGACCTCCACGGTTGCCACCTCGATGGCCGCCTCGTCCACCACCTTGTTGTCCTGGGTAAGATATGACCGTGTATGCTGATTAGACTGCAGGTGCATCTTACTCACATCTTCGCTTATGGCTGGCTGTTTATCATAATAGTTCTCACCTTGATGGCCCTGGGCATGAGTAAGGTTGAGAGTTCTGTTGCCAAAGGGCAGTCCATTGTGTCCTTGCACTGGGATGTTGTTAACGCCATCGTTATTCTGCATCGTGCTAGACCCTTGGTAACCTTTACTGCCCTTGCCGTGGAACTTCGCCTTTTTGTGTCTCGATGACTGACTCAGGCTCTCTTCTTCTGCCTCCAATGCCTCACGGGCTCGCTTTCGCTTTTCGTGTGCTGCTTGGTAGGCAGGAGTATCATCCGGTCCATGCAGATGCTTCAGCCCACTCACAACGAATGGCAACGAATTGAAGTCTGGGATCTGGATCGGCACCTTCTCAAGCACCAGTCGTAAGACTTCGCGGATCTCCATGATGTTGAGGATGACTGATGGGATCGACTTCTTGAAAGTGTCTGTGATTTCGGCACATTGAGGTAGCTCAGGGACTTGGTACACCTCAGTCATGCGTTCCAGTCTATATCCATATTCTCCATAACTCTCGTTTTTTGTGCGTCCACTATTAGCAAACTTCTCAATGGCAACGACTTTCTCCAATGACGTGAGGGCGCACCCAATAAATACAGTGATTGCACGTTTCCATGACCAGTGTGCTTTGGATACATCTCCGACTTGGGTAGCGAACATTCCCTTGATACGTGCGTCAAGACATAGGATCATCAGAACTCGTGGTGCCACTGCACTGGCTGATTCACCCATCTTTGCGTATGCCAGCTCTCGAGCAGTATGCACAAACATGAGTGCATCTGACGTGACTCTTGGATATTGTTTCTGCTCGGTCTCTGAGAACTTTGCCACACTATCCTTGATCACGTTCTCATGGAAATATCGTGGGTACTCGGCATCAAGGACCAATGTCAAGCTCTTACCACCATTGTGGAGGACGATTTTGTTGTTGTCAGTATCGATCTTGTCTGACTGGACAGTTGGAATCGTAGAGCACATGGCGAGACTGTGCGCGATGGCAGTCCACTGGTCAACTTTGACTTGGAGGACATCTCGTTCACTTTTGAACTTGTTGCACCGTTCTTGCAGCTTTGCTCTCTCCTCTTCTGGCTTGGTCTTGTCATCGAGAAGAATCCACAGAGCTGCAAACTGACCAGTTGCTCTCTTCAGTGCCTCCTTGCATACCATGAGCGACATCTGTGCTTGTTCCAAGTTGATGGGCTCAACTTGGACATCACCGTCAGGACCTAAATCCATGGCAACGTCTTCTTGACCCGAGATCTGATCAAGGTTGAGTTGCTGAATGCCATCATTGACATTTGCTGTGCCGTCGGGCTGCCTGTTTTTGGTGACGTTGTTGTCCATGCCACTCATTATGCTGTAGTAATAAAGGCAATAGATGCTGTAAGATCACAATCGATACCAATTAATGATAGATGTTCACTTATGATCGTTTTTTGTTTTTGTTTTGTGTGTGTTTTTATTTCTCTTTTGCTTTGTTGTTGTTCCCTCTCTCTTGTCTTAGTGACCCAGACCAGGATGTAATCAACATACAATCCACAGCAAATCTTTTTTTTTTGTTTTCTTTGTTCTCACTGGTCCTTATTGTTTCAAAGTTCTCAGTGCCAATGATTCTTGAGCGGAGACTCAAGACCCACTGAAAATATTTTATGATGAGCAGGACTACCTCTCGTTTTGTGTAATACCTCGTAAATGGTTTCAGCCTGAAGTTGCTTTGCCCAATCACAAAGAGGTTTCGAAAATATGCTCTCTTTTTCAGAACTCGTTAAAAAAAATGAAATATTTGACTTACTAGAATAAGTAACGGGTGTTCCGTTTCCGGATATAAAGTGTATATATGTAGGGACAATGAGTGACAAGAACAGAAGAAGTGAGTTGTATTTTTACGTTCCGTCTGTACTCCTTTTTATGTAGTGAGCACAGACCAGTAACGTGATATGTTCGGTCAACTAAAAAATGTGCACTATTTCTATGGAAATAGTGCACCCCGATACACAACTCCCCGGCCGAGTTTTTTAACCAGGTGATTGCTGTGTAGTATCGAGTGCGAGGGTAAAAAACGTAGAAAAACCTCTTAAATGTGAGAGTAGAGTAAAAAATAATAAAAACTCTAAGTAGTAGTTGTTGTGATAACGTTTCGAGTAAAAAATCGTGAAAAACTCGAGGGTATATGGGATAAAAAATGAGAAAAACCCAGTTGTTACAAAAGATAGAGGAAAACGTTCACATGAGTGTTTCATGCGCATGCAAAAACCCCTTGGAGCCTTTTAGGTCTCTCTTTTAAGGTACCACATTCGCTCTGCTTTTTACTTGAGTCTTGGGAATATGTGGATTAGCTTTGTTTAGCTTTTTGTAGTATTGAGTAACTATACTTTTCGAGTTAAAGTTCTCATAAGGTATCTCCGAATTTTTGCTTTCATCATAACCTGCCCATTTGACTGTATAGAGCCTCTCCCCCTCAAAGTCGCGATGGGACACAATAGACTCTACCACATAGGATTTGGGAGCTTTGTGTTCCTCGTCGTCTCTGTAGGCAAGTTTGAGTTGTTCAGGTGCATAGTTACGTGCAAGATGTCTATTCATGGGATCTCGGAGTACGTAGGTACCTGCAGTAGTGTGTCGCACAACTCGAAAAGGTCCTTCATATGGTGCATCTAGTGTGCTTGAGGCATCTTCATCCTTAATCATGACATGAGATCCAACAGGAAACTCAGTGATATGGTGAGAGCGGTTGAACTTCTCCATCATTTGCTTTTGAGTAGCTTTTGCTTTTTCAGAGATAGCTGGGAAAACCAGATTGGTAAGATATTCTAGTCTCTCGTCCAGGTCTTTTGGACTGAGTAGTTTCGATTCTGCTGCAGAGAAGTCTTTGGTGCCTGCAAAAGCTCTTCCATAGAACAAGGAGAACGGTGTTGAGCTGTGCAAACTCGTGACTTTGGTATTCAATTGCAGTTGAACCATGGGTAGATAATCATCCCAATTCTGTATTTTTCCTTCAAGGATCTTGGGAAGCAAGTCCTTTAAAGAGCGAACTGATCGTTCAGCAACCCCATTTGCTCTTGGGTGATAGGGTGTTGTAAATCGATGTTTAGTTGCTACGATTTCTGTGAGTTTTCGTGCGAGTGCATTGCAAAACTCAGGTCCATTGTCACTTTGAATGATCTTAGGAAAACCAATGTCTGCAAACAGTTTGTAAAGTTTCTTTGCAATAGTCTGAGCATCTCGTATTTTTAGGGCGCGTAAAAACACAAATCGAGTGCATAAATCCACTGCAACTAGGACGTATTTTTTCTTCTTTGCACTTTCCGGAAAAGTTGCAAGATCAAACGCCATATGCTCACCTGGAAGTGTAGCATGTATAGGCTGGAGAGGATGGTACCCCTTCCTAGCAATATTATAGTGTTGACATGCTGTGCATTGTTTTATGAACTGCAGACATTGTTCTTTAAGCTTGGGCCAGGTCATGCCTTTTAAGTGAAGTGCATTGACCATTGCATTGGCACCAAGATGAGCGAAACCATGAGCGGTTTTTAAGTGGTGAAATCGATTCTGCTCGTCAGGTACTATTTTTTCTTGATCGGCTGTTTGAATCTGATGTACATATGGTATCGTAGGATCACTATTTTCCATACGTAACCTTGAAGCCAACTGCTGTGAGGTCGCAGACAGTGGTGCAGTACTTTGATCTGCTTCAGAATATTTCCGGAGACCACTTCGTGTGTTTACCGCGGCTATATGACGCTTTTTGTTCAAATGTTTAATTTGGTCTGATGGCTTGTTTGACCATAGCTCATCTGGAAAAGCTCGAGACAAGGCGTCAGGGATAATGTTTAACAACCCTGGCCTGTACACGCAAGTGAAATGGTAACTCAGTATTGTTTCCGTCCAATTTGCAATTGTAGTTGGCAGATCAGTCTGATGTTGTATGTATGTCAACGGCCTATGGTCCGTTAGGAGCGTAAATTCGCGTCCCCATAGATAGTAGTGAAACTTCTTGAGTGCATAAACAATCCCTAAGAGTTCTTTCTTATACGCAGGGTAGTTCTTTTCATGCTTTTTTAATGAACGTGCCATGAACGAGATGTAACTCACCTTGGATTCATCATCGGGTCCATTAGGCAATTGATATAGAACACATCCAATACCCAAATTTGATGCATCAGTCGCAACATAAAATGGTTTGGTGAAATCTGGGAACGAAAGTACCGGTGCTTGTGCAATCAGTGTTTTTATTTGTTCAAAACATTGTAGCTGCAATGGGCTTAAGTTGAAGTTGCCTCTTTTATAGCGTAACTCATCTAAAGGAGCAGCTAGTGTAGAGTATAGAGGGATGTACTCTCGAAAGTAGTTGAACATTCCCAAATATCGTTGGACCATTTTTCCATTGGTGGGAGGTGCCCACTTTTGAATGTTTGCGATTTTTTCAGGCTGAATTCGCCTACCATACTCGTTGATAATAAAACCAAGCAAGACCACTTCTGTACAAAAGAAGTGACATTTGTCTGGGTTTATGATTAACTTTGATTTGGTTAGTCGATCAAGTACCTGTTGCACGTGACGCAAGTGTTCTTCTGGTGTGTCAGAGTAGATCACAATATCGTCTACGTAAACCGCAACAAAAGGTAAGTCACCGAGAATGACAGACATTCCTCTTTGAAATATGCTGGTCATAGGTTTGAGTCCAAAAGGAGCACGAGCAAACATGTATTGCTGACCCCCATGCATGAATGCTGTGTAGGGTTGGCTCT
>KN042430.1:8326-19847 GCA_000739165.1 Podila verticillata NRRL 6337 | reverse complement strand
CCAAGTTGCTATCTCTTGAGGACTATAAAAGCCACATGAATGCAACCAAGGATTTATTGTCAGGTTGCACTACATTCAGATGCTCCTTTGAAAGCCAATGGGAACAAAGGGCAAAGGGCATTACATCCATGGTAGCAGTCTACTTCCCCAAGAAATTCTTTGCATACTGCCATTGGTGGAACTCAGTCACCTCTAAGAAGTGTGGCTACATTTGGAAAAGAGTGCCAGCCAAACTTGTTCCTCTGTTGTTGGCTAACTACTCCTTCAACAATCATCCCATCCACTTCATAGAGGTTTCTATGGATTCTAATGAGAGACTTTCCTATAACAGTGTGAAAAAGTACCAAAGATACCCAGGATGTACAGCCATAACACTGGTGCCTGCTGGTGGTAAAGGAATGTTTCCTTCTCGAAATGCATGTCCATATGGTGTGTATAAATTTTTGGAAGTGGGTATTGTGGATGTGGACAATATCAAGATTGCATGGAAAAAGAGAGCCCATGATCAACAAAGTATCCCACTTGCAGAGATTGTTGAGCTTAATGCAGAAGATAAGGATGGCATATATATTAGCAAGATTAAGATCAGAAATGTATCATCTTATAAGGCTGCATACACAACCCTTGAACCCAACACCCAGTATACAGTAGTTGCTGCAGGATATGCAACTTACAGGCAGACTTATTGCATCCATTTCATCACAGAATGTGGGCTGAAGATCAGAGGTAGTAAGTCATTGACCAAAGTGTGGGATTCATGGAGAAGGCAGTTTGAGAATAGGAGAGGATATGTAGATATTCCTATGGTTAAACACATGGTGTTTGAAGCTGTCAGAAAAATACAATCACAGGGTGCCTTTGACATGAAGTGTGAGATAGTGGAGCTTGATGAAACCAGTGACAATGATGACAGTGGTGATGACAGTGCTGACAGTGGTGATGACAATGCTGACTCTGATGATGCTGATGACTCTGATGATGACAATGCTGACAGTGCTGACTCTGATGATGCTGATGACTCTGATGACTCTGATGACTCTGATGACAATGCTGACTCTGATGATGCTGATAACATGCTGATACAAGATAGTGTGGAAATTACATCAGATGCTGAGTGCAATCAAGTGGAAGAAGTCACACTATCATCTCTGTTGGAAATTATCAACTACTCAGATTACAAACACATACACCAAGTTGAGATCAAGAAAGCAAGGAGGTATTGTTGGATGTATCCACTGTGATGCCTAAAGACAAGAACCAAGAGGACTTCCATTGGTACTTGATAGCTCCAATGAAAGGCAATGTTCTTGATATTACAGGTACCAATACAAGTAGACCCATCTTTAAGAACGCTAAGAAATACTGGAGACATAAAAAAGATAGCTTCTATGACTTGATAAACAGCAATCTAAGTCCACAAGAATGCAATGTTGTTGATGTGTTATGTTTGTGGGAATATGGATGTACTTTAGCTGAGCTCATTGAGTGGGAGGAGACAAATAGTCTCATGGATATAGTGCATAGAGAGCTTGAAATAAGAGAAAGAGATGAAGAAAGGGTGAGACTGGATAAAAAATGCAAAGAGAAGAACAAAAGAAAACTTGCTGAAGAAAGATTGTGTGAAAAGAAGAAAGGGGTTTCACGTTATAGAGTGTGGAAAAAGAGTGTAATTCTAAGTTGTGAAGAAAATCTGGAATTAGGATTGTCTTTAGCAGATATTGGGAGTGACTGGTCTGATGGATGGTGATATGTGCTACATGATTTTTAAAAGCTTTTTATGGCCTATTATAAATCCTACTTCTTATGTGCTGGTATTTCAACAGATTCAAGCAACATACGTTTTTTCCCAGAAACATCACCAATGTCATCTCCACTCTCATCCATATCTATACTTAGAAATGCCTCTTGGACCTTTCGCATTTCATCCCCATATTCCAGCATGTTCAGAACTGTGTAGGTCTCTGTCAAATCTGGGATAATCTTCTTGTCTGTGGGATAGTCAAAGCCATCTCCCATCCAGGTTCAATGATGTGGTAAGGCCTGGATCTGTAGGATATTCATGAATTTCTTGATATTCAGCAGCAGCAGACATAGTCATAGGTTCATGTTAAACTCCTTCTTACCATGATAGTGCCAATAACTTTCAACAGAAATTACAAAAGGAGAACTCTCAAGTTTAGACCCTTAACACTCTTGATGAGATCCACCATGACCATTAGCTAAGAGCACTTACTTGTACTATTCCCACCAGTAGAGTAGCCATTGTGGTATACCATGCCATGAATCCCCACTAAGTACCACTGCATTCTCCAAACTAAAGAAGACCATTATTTTTCTCCTAGTTACCTCTTAGATGCCTTCTTCCAACTTTAGAGGGCATCTACCATTGCAAAACTCCAAAGGGTAGCTCCTGCCCATACTTCTCCAAGGTACTTTTACCTTCTGCTCCATCTTGCTGCAAAGTCCAGGGGGAGAAGTACCATTGCAGTAATCTTCTCCTGCAAGTTGACATCTTGTGCAGGGTACATGTTGGATGTTTTAGAACTATCTAGTCTCCCTTTCACGTGGAGAGGCATGAAAGTCGTCATCACCATTGCTATACCCAACATATCTTTTCCCTCTCTTTTTCATATTATCACCTGCACTCTGTGTAGTTTTTAGTGCGCGTGATCCACTCCCATCACTCCTGTCAATCATTACTGCAACTGCCTCAGAGATTCAAACCTAAAAACCCACAGCAAATAAACCAAAAAAGAGCTCAATAATCCATCAATCCCACACTAGATACTTTCTAGTATGTTGTGCAGCAAGTACCTTGTTATCAGTACTTCAAGCAAGCAAGCATCATGTACGGAAATGAAGACCTAGATGCTGTTATGCCTCGTCTGATGTCAGTCAGAATGATGATGACTTCAGAGGATATTTACCCTCTCAATACCATCAATGGCAGCAATTTGGCTATAATCACTCACAACTCAAGGCCCTGATTGGCCATGCCCCTCATCCACCAAGGCCGACCTCATTGGACTCCTTGCTGCTATTTTGTCTGCACCTTCAAACCAAAGATTGAGATCCCACTTGATAACCAGGCCGTTGTCCACCAATTCACCAGTCTGGTCAGTAACCACTCCTCTACTCTCCCATCATAATGGTTATGGTGCCCCTTTGGCGGACTGTGGGCTCCTATCCACAATCTTGTGCAGGCCCAAGAGGGTCATGTTTTGGTGACATGGATCCCCAAGGTCATGCCAACAATGATGGCAACATTCTTGCAGATGGAGCTGCTAGTGCTGCTCCTAACTCCAACATCATGCCTTAGGAAGTGGATTGCACTGCACAAACTGAGACTCCTTTCTTTCCACTCTGTCATGACCAACTCATAGAGGATGATCTTTGCAACGTCCTGAATCAGCAAGCAACACTCAAACGACACCATACTTGGCTCGCTCAATGGCGCACAAAACGTGCTTCACCTCGCATGGACAGCATCTTTTGGCAATCAAGCTTCAGCATTATCCACAACAACCATCAATGTTCAGCTTCGTCAGCAGTAGTTCTTCTATTCGATTCGGGTAATTCGAATTGAATTTGAACAGGTGTGAGTGAATTCGTTTCGGTTCGAATGGGTTATATAGGATTAGTGCATCTACCTATATGAACAATTCGAATCCGATTGATTCCAGTGCTTTCGAATCGAATGATTCGATTAGAGGCCTTAGTCATCAGTGCCTCTTTCACCCACCAACGGTCCAACAAATGAAGAAACCACTTGGGATGCTCCCCACCATGAATGTGAAGGCATCTAGGCATGGCAACCTCTACCCAAAAATGATATGCCTAGTCTGCCACCAAGCCGAAGAGGACAACAACTACCTCTGGCATTGCCCATTGACTGGTGGAGTACAACGGATTATGTGGCACGAGGCAATCGAGAGCATTGACAAATAAAGCCAAAGTAGTGTGACTCAAGCCAACATCAAAGCCAGGAACCAATGTCTACAACAACAAGCCCAGTCCTGCTCAAGCAGTCCAGTACCAGTGGTCATGCCCACCCCCCTCTTCTGTGTGGGACAGACTATCTTCTGCTAAGCCGCCTGATGCTGCTGCTCTTTTGGTCTACATCAGATCTTTATCACAGTTCTCACCTCTACTGCCCTAGCCATGTCTTGGCTGGCACTTTTCAAGGTTCCTCCCTCTGTGGCTCAATCAGTCACACACAAGTTTATCAAGTTCCTGGAGGATGCGGCCACCACCAATATCTGGCTCTCACACTGCAGCAAGACGGTTGAATGTGAGAAGTCTTGACGTATCCATGCCAAGGCCAAGTGCACTGAGTCCTTAGGTGACGACATATTATTCCATGATATAGGGTACATTATCTGTGAATACTTCATCCAATGTGATGCCCTCTCTTAGCTGAACACAATGGCTTGAAATGTCCAGGTGCACAAATTGACACCCAAGTGGCTAACAAGCAGCACTTGGAGAGTCTGTGAGAATGGCTCTATCTGGCACTGATGGAACGACGAGCAGGGATCCTCTTCTTATAGTAATGTCTCTTTACTAGAATCAACCTGATAGTAGGTTGGCAATGATCTCACGGCGGATGGGGCGAAGCCCAACCTAGGACAATCGGTAGTCACTGTGTATACCAAAATACAAGTAGGATGGTGAGACAGATAGTTTAATGAATGTAGAAACATTGCTATAAAAAAAATAAAAACCAATTCAAGGCCTGCATCACAAGACAAATCAAGGTGAATGTCATCAGTCCAATGCAAGACTGTGACATCAGTGTATTTCCTGTCTTAGGTTGGCAGTAGGCGGACTTTGACCAGTTCTGTGATGCAAAGTTCGGGCACTGGGACAAGGCCCCAGAGGGTACCATGGTTCCATGTTTCACAGAGTGTACTCTAAAACACCACAAGGTCTGACGGGGCCATGCTGTTGTACTAATCTCCTTCAATATGTCTACTTTGCATAAGGCTATTGTGAATGTATGACTGGCTTCAGCACCATTACCAATGTTGCTCTATGGCCGCTGCTACTGTTGTGATCCAGGATCCAGGCTCTGTTGTCATGATTATGACCTTTCTTGGCCTGTTGACATGATTAAGGCCTTTCTTGACCATATGCTTTATTTGACAATGACAGTGGCTGTACATACTGTCTAATATGGATCAGTTCAAATGAGTGAACCACATCAACACCAGGTCTATCAAAGCTTTGCAGTCTTCTTCTTTGGTCTTTTTGACGAGGCCCACATACCTATTAACCTCAAGACTCATCAGTACACTTGCAAGGCATTTGTAGTTTTTGCTACTGGGGATGATTGGCTTGCTGCTTCTGTCTGGGTTCATAGAAGTGTGGTGACACTGGTGATATGAGTCTGACCATGCCCCTGCAGCAGAAGCACACTCTCCCCACCCAGATCTGCATGCCAATCCTCATCCTTGGATGAGTTTGCTTGCTGTAACTAGGATCTCCAATGATATGGATGCAATATGTAGAGAGAAGAAAAAATTATTTCAAATAAAATATCACCCATATATCTGCCACACCATATTGGGACTTCCAACTTTCAAGAGTCACATTTCTCTTATGACCCGACTGCTGTTGGTGCTTCAAGCGATGCCATCTCCATTGAAGCAGCCTACATCATAAAATATGAGACAACAAGCTCAGACTCAGAATGCAAAAGGCAGCAACAGTACTCAGGCCCACAGTATTCCTGCTGCCAATGTATTTTGTACCAGTACTGATTAAATTGCTCTTGACCTCCAAAACAGTAAATGCCAGCACCTTGATGAGACAGCGGAACGAGTGCACCTGGAGAGAACTTTGTTTGAGCAGGCACGTGCAATGGCTGCAACTCAACAACAAGTCACCAGCCTCTTCGAATTACGGAATGGTGCCAATCCTAGTTCTGAGGTGGCGGAACAAGTCAGGGTCATTGAGGAGACACTTACTGGGAGCAAGTATGAAGGACTGCCTGACAATATGGATATATGATGTGTGACATACCTTCGACTGATTCTCCTCTGAATATGCCTGCTTCACTCACACCTGTTGCCCTCCCACACGTTCTTCAAACTTGACTCAGGTCACTGCATGAAGCACAATTTTGTGCACAGTTCTTTCTGCCTCTTACCTCATCACAATCACCTTCGCTACTTCCAACCCCGTTGTGTTATTTAGCTCCTTCTCACACAACTCAAATGTTCCCCAAATTCAACTCAACCCACTACAAGCGTAACAATTGTGCTCGCTGATTTATTTCAACGATCTTGTCACATTCACCGTGCCACAATCTTCCTTGGCCCCTGGTCCACCACCGTATTTGTTGCCTGCATCCATATCTAGGCTATATCAATGTTCATAGTGGAAAGTCACTCATTTTTTTCCATCCTATATGACATTGCTGCCACTGATAGCCTTGCCTTCTTTGGTGTTTAAGAGACAAAATCGCTCCATTGCATACCCTCCTTTTGTTTAATGCCTCTCTCCTTATGTTGCCCTCTAGAAAACACTGCAACTGAATACCACGGGAAAGGCGTTGGGTTCTTGATTCACTGAGACTGGGCCATGTTCCAAGTTGCATCCAGCCGAGATGGCTCAGGTCGATGCATCCTTGTACGTTTTGGTTTGCCAACGGATTTCACCCCACCATCTTCAACTCTTATTTCCGCACTCTCTTCACTGCAACCAAAGATTCAACACTTGCAGACACCTGATGCCTACATTTTTTTTATGGAGATTTCGATGGAAATGTTATTCCTTTATTCATCATTCCAACTAGCAACGATGCCCAGTGCACCTACGGCCGAAACCCTCTGGTTGCCAGAGGCATTGATTGCTGACACTTTTTGAATTTGGCATTTAAAGAGTGACTCTATACTTGGAGGATATGAGCCGGATTGACATGATCTCGCTTGTCCTCGCCTTTCCCCTTATATTCTTCTGGTGGCACATCTCCGTTGTTGCTCCCAACTGTTCCGACCATCTGCTGGTAATGGCGGCACTCAACTGCAATTTGGAGATAACAGTTGAATAAAATTATTGCGTGTTTTAATCAAATCCCCTGCAAAAATCAAGTGTATATGTAGAAAGAAGCAGTGCTTGACCATTCTATGTTTTATCTCCCTCAACTATTTGAAAATAGTAGTGGGCCAATTTCACCACTTGGAACTGTCGTTCTCATTCAATTTGGGTGCTATTGTCAATTTAATTCAACCAACACTGTCAGTGCAATTTGGCCAACCTGAAATTTTTGGTTTCGCCACCTTTGCAAAATGAAAATGGCCCTTTGCAGTCAAATCTTGTGGCTACTCTCTGTCATATCAAATCGGCCACCCTTGTTACAATGAAATGGCCAGCACTGTCTCATCTTTTTCGCCTTCCTTGCAGCTCAATATAGCCAAGCAAAAAAATTATGCGCATCACATCAATTTGGCCACTACAGATACATGAAATTGGCCCTCCTTGTCTTGTCTATTTTGCCAACTATTGTTTCTATCATTCTCATCCTTTCATCTTGGCCATCCCATTCCTCTCCACTTTGGCCATTCTCACCACGACTCCTTGGCCGTTCCCACCATGACTCCTTGGCCATTCTCAATGCAACTCCTTGGCCATTCTCATCACATCTGCTTGGCCGTCAATTGTGGACCAATTTAGCCCTCTCCACCTCAACACACTTGCCACTCCCACCTATACCTCATTAGCCAACCTGCCCACTTCCTTAATAAATCTTTATTTTAATTCTAAAGGTCCTCCATCTGAATGCAAACTGGGAATTTTTTGTGGGCGTTCCTGATATATCCTTGGATATTATCCCCAGTCACAGATGCTGTGGCCTCTGTGAGTTGTTGCTGCATGGTGTCTTCACCCAGCTTTTGGTGCTGGAAGACAAGCTTCATTTGGGCCCAGAACTCTTCAATCGGGTTCAGGAATGGTGAATATAGAGGCAGGAAAACTGGAGTATACCCTTGTGACCTGAAGTACACCTGGGTGTGGTCTGTCTTGTGGATACTGGCATTGTCTATGACCAAGTTCATTCCTTTCAGGTCATATTTGTCCAAGACATCCATGACGTGACCAATGTACATGAGGAAGTGGTTGGCATTGGTTCCTTGTGTCTGCTTCTGCTCGTGCTCATGGTCATCCTTGGCCTTGTTCTTGCCAGTCACTTTCCTCTTCTTGTTGGGTGCTGGTTCTGCTGGCAGGGTTTGCAACACCATATTAATGACACCACTCCAATAGATCACTCCAATGACAGAAAAGTTGACACTCTTGAGCTTTAGGACTTTGACTGTAGGAGATCCTTTGCTCACTGGCATTAGTCTGACCTTTCTTTCCTCCTTTAGGGCACCATCCATACAGATGTTGCTGGTACAGATTAAAGCCTGCATCATCAATGAAGTCAGACTTCTGCAAGAACGTCTCGTCACTTGGCCACGTCTCACTCAACCCACGTTTTCCTGGCTTCCTTGCTTCCAGCCACAAATCAAGAAGTTGAAGTGACAGGTGGCAATCCTTCTTGACATGCCAATAGAAAGGTGACTCAGATACCTCCAATCCAAACTTTTCCTTGATGGCATGTTGTAAAAGGCAAATGTCTCTTGCTGCCTCATCTCCAAAGAAATCCAAAATGAATTTCGTGTGCTCCTCTTACAGCATTAGCTGGCATCCCTCACAACTGCCACATGGCTTGTGTCATAGATATGGTCATCTCTGACACTCTCACTCACACTATTGGGAAAATTTAGGTCACGTGACATCCCGATAGTTGATTTAATAGTACAGCATCTCCATCCAGATTTGCTCACTTTTGAATTTCAAATTGGGTCACTTTTTGGCCTGGTCCAACATTCATCTTTAATGGGGTTCAAGATTTACTTTTAGCCAGGATTGACTTTTTATGATTGCACAGAAAGAGTTTTCTCTTTGGAGCATGTCCACTTGTGGACAGCAGTCTTCCTTCTGTCAAGTTGAACATGGACATGCTCCTAGTTGATGGTTTTTAAAAAAATCGTATCATGAAAAAAATGGGGTTTGAACTTTGCCATCCGCTTTAGGGCTTCTATCCCCCTCCATGATTTTAGGTTATATAATATCTTTGCAAAACATGGTTATTAATGGGACAAAGTTTTTAAAAAGTACTTACACTTATCCATGTGATATACTTCTGTTACTTGTGAGATTTTTTCTTCTTGTCAACAGATGAGCCAGACTTAACCTTTTTCTCCTTCTTCTCCTTTTTCTGTTGTTTTTTCTCAGGCTCTGATTCCTCCTCAGATTCTTCAGGAGTTTCCACTTTCTTGACCTTCCTACTAGCTTTTTTTGGAACTTCTTTTGCATCCAATTCCTCCTCAGATTCTTCAGGAGTTTCCACTTTCTTGGCTTTCTTACTAACTTTTTTCGGAACTTCTTTTCCATCTGATTCCTCCTCAGATTCTTCAGGAGTTTCCACTTTCTTGGCTTTCTTACTAACTTTTTTGGGAACTTCTTTTCCATCCAATTCCTTAGAAAGTTCATCTATCTTAGATTCCATCACATGAACTTGTTTTTCTTCTTCACCAAGTACATTGCTGTTTATTTCCATTACAGGAACAGTTCCAGTCAAGGTTTTCCCTTCCAGTTCTTCAACACGTTTGGTAAGTTTTTCAACTAGTTCTCCCAATTCCAGAATGGCATTTCTCATGCTCATGATTAGTTCCTTGTTAACACCACCTTTTCGTTCCATGTCATATTCTGCACGGCATTCTCTGCACATGGATGATGTTGCAGCAAAATCTTCATGGTTTTTCATCTCTTTGCATTGGGTGCATTTCCTCAGAGATTTGTTGATGATTTTTCATATCCTTGAAAGACTTGAGTTTATCCATGTTGACAATAGTTGTTGACATCTTGAGTTGACAATAATTTTAGATATCAATCCAATTGTCAACACCAACTAATTTGTCAACACCAACTAATTTGTGAACACCAACTAATTTGTCAACATCAACATATTTTTCAACATCAACATATTTGTCAACATCAACATATTTGCCAACATCAACATATTTGTCAACAACAACATATTTGTCAACACCAACTTATTTGCAAACAACAACTTATTTGCCAACAACAACTATTTTGTCAACAACAACTATTTTGTCAACAACAACTATTTTGTCAACAACAACTATTTTGTCAACTACAGCATATGTGTAAACTATGGAAGATGATTGTGGATGAGCTTTGTTCCTTATATGTAGCACACAAACCCCAGCAATGCCGAATTTAAAACAGCACTTCCAGCTACTATTAGCTGATGAGTGGAAATTTCTGAATGAGGATTGGCCAATGCAAGACCATCCAAAAAATCACAGAACAGGTCTAAAATCTATCACACACATGAGTACAGTCAAGAACTTGCTGATGGCAAGGTTGGGACCTATTCCAGTGTTTTTCTTTTTAGTTGTTATTTGGCCCAGTAACAAGTATCCTGGTCCATACCGTGAAGTTGACAAAGGACTGTTGGTTTTGTACCATTTGGCTGCTGGTTTACCAATGGATGGTATTTCGCCATATATACCAAAAAGTAGTTTCCATGCCATACACTCCGAATTCTACCAGATGAACCATAATGCAAATTCCAAAAAGATCAACCAAATGCTAGACAGGATGTTCTCTACATTCCCCATACGTTTACTCTCTGCAAAACTTAGAAATCCCCCTCTGTTCTCACATGTCACATTGCATCTAGATGGTCATGATACACGACTTTCATGTGAGGAGAAATCCAGCACAGAAATGTATTCGTATAAGCTAAAGAAATCTGGTGTGAGAACTCAGGTTTGTGTGGATTGTAATGGAATGGCAATACTAGTTTCCAAATCGCTGCCATGCAAAGAAAACAACGATGGCTCTATGTTGGTTTCCATGAAAATACAAAAACACATCCATCTGCTTGATTGCATTGCAGTTGATGGTGGTTATACACAGTATATCAAGAAAGTTGTAGAGGACACAGAGTTGAGCAAGAAGAACTTTTGTTATCCAATTCGTAAATCTCGTGGCAAAGATTTGGCACAGGATGAGGCAAACTACAACAAAATCTTTGGAAGTTTTCGTTCCCAGATAGAGGCTGAATTTGGAGAACTTGGTGCTATCTTTGAGAAACACAACAACAGGAAGCCAGTGTTGGTCACGAAAATAGCAACATATAACCTGCAATTACGAATGTGTCTCCTGCTCATGAATATCAAGAAAATGGTGGCATTGCTGAAGTTGGAAGCCTATCTAATACACAGTGCATGGGAAAGAGATTGTTTCAACTTTCCATACACAAATGGTGCAATGGAGCAAGTGTTGGAATATATTCCAGTGGAAGAAATGCTTGGTGATGCACAGGATAGGGCAAAATTGCAAGAGGAGTTTTTGCAGTTGACCACAATGGAAGTGGATGATACTGGAGATAAAGTTGTAACCAAGAAATGCCATGAAATCATGGTGTCTGTAGAATTGCCAGTCA
>KN042429.1:876287-902408 GCA_000739165.1 Podila verticillata NRRL 6337 | reverse complement strand
AGTATCTCTCGAAACGGACAAGCCAGTCCTCGGCGCGGGTGTCGCGGTAGCGGCCGTTGAAGGTATCGGGACGGAGGCCTTTCAGGAATGTTTCAGGAATCAACGGATTTGCCATGATGGGGCTCGGATTTTCAGGATTGGTCAAGGGAGAGCTTGGGCCAGATTGTTCAGATGAGTCGGACGAGTCGGACAGAATAGACACAGGATCGGGAGAGCGGAACAAATAAAACGCAGGAGTTTTTGTCGAAGCCAGGTTGGTAGTGGGTCGGTCACTTGACCTTTGCTACCATGTAATAAACTTGGGATAAGTTTATTCAAAGTCGGGTCAGAGGAAAAGAAGATATTGTATTGAAGACTGAGGAGATATGACTATGAACTGTTAACTATATATATATATGTGTGAGGACCATGGATTAGTCATCAGCGAAGGTTCTAGCGCACTAATGCAAGTCCTTGGTCGTCACTAGCGTCGTCGCTAGCGTCGTTGCATGAACTTCTAGAAAGATCGAGAGTACTAGTAAAATCAACTATCGAGAGGTCACGTGACCTAAATTTTCCCGATAGCGTGAGCGTGAGCGTCAGAGATGACCATCTCTATGACACTGACTATTCCAGCCTCTGTCCCTTGGAAAGTTTGCTAGACACAGCTCAACCGTATCTTTGACATGATATCCAGCATGGACAAGAAGGCAGTGGTTTCGTAAAGAAGCCCTACCCCCCCCCCCCCTCTATGGGCATGGGAGGGGATATACAAAAACAAAAAAAAATCGTTGAAAGTGGCAAGTGTATTTTGGTCAAATTGTCTCGGACCAAAGGAGAGAAGTTAACACTTGCTTTGCTGGCCCTGGGGCCTACCACAGTAGTTATGGCGGTGCGTGAATGATGTGGTGATGGTTGTAGATATTTTCCGTGTTCAATTTGAAGGAATTTTCGCGCTCTGCCTGTTCTTGAATTCGTGATTGCATTTTTGGCATGAAGATAGTGGTAGTGCAACCTCGAAGACAAAAGCAATGACGGTGAGCCAGGCAGATAATGCGATTGCTTTGGAGATGCAGAAAAGCAAAAAAAGGGAAGCGAATAAAGTATTGTCAAACGAAACAAGCCCAGGACAACCCTAGGGTTGAGGTCGTATTCTACACCCTAAAAAAACTGTTAATCTCACGGTGATGTGAAAATAAGGAATCACACGTCCCCCGTGAAATAACCCCTCACAGCCAAAACCCCAAAAAAGTCACATCTGTAAGTTTAAGGTTTTTACATCCGCGTGAGCTTAACTCGCTCCTATTATCTATTTTACAGACGAGAGATTGTTTTCGAGGCTATTCCCTTTTTGTTGGTGACATCACCGTTTCGAGCTGGGGTATATCTTTGGATTGGCTCTGAAGTGTAATCAATAATCATACTTCGGTCCACAGTTTCTTTCAGTAGATAATCATGGATGCCTAGATTATACTGGTGAAGATACTCTGACCAGTTGATCCCATGTTTCATGCCACTGCAAAGTGCTTTAGGCGCGATCTCATCCAGGGCCAGCGAGCCGGTTACAGCCAGGTTATGATCATGACTGAACAACACGCCAAATAATTGGGGTACACGATATGCAAGGGCGAGCCGTTGTCTCAATCCCTTTTCGGTTTCATGTAATGCTAATGTCAGCTCCTTGGCAAACCTCTGATGGAACCGCCGCTCAAAATCTGGAAAGCTGTACATATGGAAGCGAATGTCATTCGAGACTCGACCTTGAGGAGGCTTTGCAGCCAGCCAGTATTTTTCATAAGTATGAAAAAAGTTATTGAGTGTCAGCCGGCAATGAGAGCTGGTGCAGCTATGATAGATAGGAATCTTGACCCTGGTTCGATCAGCCGTTGTTGCTGCCATCAATGTTGTCTTACAGACCCAATCAACTGGGACCACTTCTGCAGCAAAGCTCTGATATCCCAGGAGGAGATAGCCAAAGAGAAAGTTAGAAAATGAACTGTGAGTGGAGAAAGAAGCGTCAATAGAACAAGATAAAGAGTACATTCAAAGGCATAGTATGAACATACCGAATTACCAATCCACTCTTGAATAATCCCTCGGCCACAGAGTACAGAGCATGCAGCTGGTCCTGTCATGCCCTCGACCCAACCTGGCACTGGCTCTAATAGAGCACCAGTGATAGCGGAAGGTCTCACAATTGCAATCGGCAGATTCCAGTGCTTGCAACGAGACTGGAGAAGATGCTCTGTCAGCGATTTACACACAAAGTAGGTATTTGGAAAGGCCCTGAGGACAACATCGTGCTCGTATGATGAGAGTTCCTTCTCACTCATCTTTTCAATCTTGTCAAAGACATCCTCAGCATCCCCAAGTGGAAATGGGTATAGCTGCTCTTTGGTAAACTGGCCATTCATGTTCAAGTTCACATAGGCAGTCGAGATGTGTACCAGAGCTGCCAAGTGAGGCATTCCTTGAGCTATCTTGACCATGCGGAGAGGTCCATGGCAATTCGACTAACAAGTACAGCCACACGCAAGTATGTATAGTAAGCCTTCAATATGTGCTTTCTGTACAAGATCTGTATGCTGTATGTCATGAATATGGGTTTCTTAACTTACATTCACAGCCTCCTTCAAGCTGCGTTCCCAGTTGGTGTCTGCAGCACAACTGATCACCACGTTGGTGTCACTTTGAACCATCTTCAGGTCACACTCGGATAATCCCAGGTTCTTCAGGGTTAAGTCGCCTTGGACAGGCACGACCTTACTCAAGACCTGGCATCGAAACTCTTGCTCGCTGGCAAACAAAGCTCGGAGAGTTTCAAATATTCGACTGGAGTAGATTTCGTCCTCGACACGACTTTGAAACATAATCTTTCCGGAACCTCTAACCAGCAGGTATATTCTACGAAAGCCAATAAGAGAGATGTATTAGACACATACTGTTGGAGGCGGCCAATTTTGATGCGTTCTATAAATATATGTTCCATTACTTCTTAACCTGAGGAAGTGACCGTAAAATCATTTCCAGCAGGGCCTTTCCAGTGAACCCAGTAGCACCGGTCAAAAAGATGACATTGTTGTTAGTGTAGAAGTCCATGACGATTGCGAAAAAATGATGGAGTTGAGCTTTGTGTTTTTGTGGAGATGGACAACGATTAAAACTACTCGTTTATATATGAAGTTCGAGGGAACTTCTCAGTTTTGCTTGTAGTTACTAGTTACTGCTCTCTCTTGAGCCGCTTACTTCCCAGTTTGCCTTTGTCCGGCCCCTTGATCTTTATCCAGTCCCTAGATCTTTTCCACCCCTTTATTTCCCCATCCCTCGCTTTTCTCTATCTCTTGCTTGTCCTCATCCCTTGCTTTTCCTCATCCCTTGCTTTTCCTCATCCACTGATATGATATTGTCTCTTGATACCATCTCTTGATAGTGTCCATTGATGCTGACCCTTCATGTTGTCCATGGTGTTGTCCCTTTCTTTTCCCTTTCTTTTCCCTTTCTCTTCCCTTTCTTCTCCAGTATCTTTTTCATTTTCCTGCATCTGTTGAAAGTCCTTTAATTCTTTGGTATTGGTGGGCAAACAATCTAGCGCTAATTGAATTGCCCTACAGTACAATTGGAGGAACCGTTGCTGAATTAACAACAAGCAACGTCGCTATGAACGCTTGGTTGCCACAAGCCAGTTACGCGTATTCCTCTTGCATCACATGATCATGATGCACCCCTCATTTCATGCATCTGCCATTTTTTCGCCTTGGTGTTGTCCCTTCTTTTCGCTGCCCTTTCTTTGCCCTGCCCTTGCTTTTCCCCACTCTTCCTTGGTTTTTTTTCTGCATTTTTTGATCTTTTGCCGTCCCTCCTTTTTTTCTCACTCTGCATATCCATTTTTTTTGGAGCGAGTTAGACTAGTGAGTGCCCGCATTACGTGCGTGTGATCGAATTTCAAGTCCAACGTCAGGCATTTTGTCACAAAACACATCGGCCTAGTTCTGTTTCTTTACGATATTTGTTAATCATGCGATCATGAAGACGTCGCCCGATTGTTAACCATGCGATCATAAAACTTCTCCCGATGTTCTCTGTGATACCCATAATATACGGGTAGTGTTTCTCAAACATCGAGTCGAGTCGAGTTTAAGTCACAACTCGACGCGGTTGTTGTTAAATAAAGAGTTGTCGGAAAAATGTGTGTACACACATTTAACACACATGTGTAGACACACATTTTTCTGGAATTGAATTTCCGTATACGGAAATGAAAACACACATAAAACACACATAAAACACACATCGCACAAATCCCATGTAATTATTGCCTAAACTTGTGGACAAGGAGATATATTGACCAGTGCAGTCGCATGGGGGCACGGCAAAAGTGGCGGAACCGTGGTGCGGTTGTTAATGGTCCATACCAACTCTTTGAGTCGTCATCCCTTCTTTTTTTTTTTTTTTTTTGAGCCAAGTTTGGTACCTGAAACAGGAAGCGCAAGGCGGTCAATGTGGTCAACAAGAATTGGAATCATTAGCGCCGATAACAGATCCTATTACTGCTTCGTCACGAACACTAGCATCTCCGGAAGAGAAGGATGTAGAGGGAAACTCAGGACAAAACAGTCATGATACAGGAGCAGTGAGAGAAACTGCTGCTTTGGAGACGCTTGTTGTTGAGAGAGGGAAACCCAAAGGGAAGCCACACTACCCAATAGGCCTCTCTTTAGGCGTCGTTGGATGGAGTGGTAGGGCACCGAAATGTGCAGGGTGTGGTCAGAGCATGAATCGAGGTTCTGA
Source organism: Podila verticillata NRRL 6337 (assembly GCA_000739165.1). NCBI lineage: Eukaryota > Fungi > Mortierellomycota > Mortierellomycetes > Mortierellales > Mortierellaceae > Podila > Podila verticillata. The sequence goes on along the minus strand of KN042429.1, from coordinate 897,641 downwards.
GCGTCTTTTGCTCAGAAGAATCACCAATAAGGTCAAGGGCTGGACTACAGAGATGTCCTTTCATCTTGAAGAGGACTGCATTAGTGCCATGAATTGGGGGAACCAAATCCGAGCTAGGTCTCTCATAGCACCATCTCCCAATGCCACAAGCAGTGACCAATCACCAAAAGTTGAAAAGCAGCGAGCCAGACGCAGAACTGTACTTGAAGAGCTGTCGACATCGTTAGGTCCAGCCTGGACACGCACACAATCGCCAAGGTCAGGCTGCTGAGTGCACTCAAATATATTTATTTACATGGGATTTGTGCGATATGTGTTTTATGTGTGTTTCTATTTTCGTATACGGAAATTCAATTCCAGAAAAATGCGTGTCTACACATGTGTGTTAAATGTGTGTACACATTTTTCATGTTACCCTTAAATAAAGTAGGCAACTCAACTCAACTCGACTCGATGTAACTCGATGTAGCTCGATGTAACTCGATGTAACTCGATGTAACTCGATGTAACTCGATGTAACTCGATGTAACTCGATGTAACTCGATGTAACTCGATGTAACTCGATGTAACTCGATGTAACTCGATGTAACTCGATACAACTCGGTGTAATACAGGCAAGTCAATGTAACTCGACTCGACACGACTTGAAAGCATGCCAAGCGTACCTGTGGAAGATTGTCGGCATATGTCACAAACACTTCGTCCTAGTTCCGGTTTTTACCAATTAATTAGGGTTTGAGCACCGACAAACCTTATTTCATCCGTCACTCTCCGCTCTTTTAGTCTTCATGTAAAAAGCCATGCAAATGTCCTCTGTGGCAAAACCATGCAGAGGACGTCCAGTCAAGTCGAGTTAGAAGGCGAGCCAACTCGGGAGGTTAACTCCACTCGAAAAAGTCGAGTTACTGATGAGAATCACTATATATGGGTAACATGAATTAAGTGTGTACACGCTAAAAACCTGGCCACACACACTTAATTCAGGATTTGAATTCACCTACACGAAAATGAACACACACCCAATACACACTTAACACATACCTCGCATGAATCCCATGTATTCAATGCCATGAACATAAAGACGCACCTCTGAGGGCATTCAAATATATTTACATAGGATTTATATGATCCCTCTTCCTTCCGCTTGTATTTCTAACATTTTTGTTTGTGCTTTCGATCCCTCCTCCTTCCGCTTGTGTTTCTAACATTTTTGTTGTTCTCTCGATCCCTCTTTCTTCCTCTTGTATTTCTAACATTTTTGTTTGAGCTCTCATGAGATTGTGCGCCGGGTGTGCGTTAGGTATGTGTTTTAGATGCGTTTTAAGTTTCTACATCTGTTAACTCATTTCAAATACTCTTGAATCCGATATCCGCCCATGTCCTCAATGATATCCTTAATTTGTTTTTGTGACTTTGAACATTTTTCATACACTTTCAATTACTCGGCTGTTTTCTCCCTGCTCCTTCTTGTTGCCTCCATCTCACTCATTTCTTCTTATTTTTTTGCCTCATTAATCTTTCCTTCTTCATTCCTTGTACTCTCTAGGTCAGAACATCGGTGTAGACAATGTTCTGGGTGTATAGACCATGGCGACCTGGAATGGTGCCATCAAGTATCAGGACTTCCAACTTGGTACGATCAGAACAACGTGACAGGGCGACATACAACTGTCCATGGCCAAAGACAGGGTGAGGAATGTACAGACCCACGCCTGCCAGCCTTTGTCCTTGCGATATATTAATCGTCATAGCAAACGCTGGTTTGACTGGAAACTGCAGACGACGGAAACGCAGAGGATAGGAACTGTCCAGTGGAACATCAAGCGGGATTCGTGGAATCATTACTGTGCAATTTGCAAGTGGAACCTCCTTGTCCAGAAGGATGTCGGCCTCTATGAACTTGTTGTGCAAACCACGCACAATGAGCCTAGTGCCACTGCAAAGATGTCTCTGTGGGTTCATGTTTCGGAGCAGGATGACGGGCTGTCCAACTTTCAATCTCAATTTGAATGGTGCGACCTCAACTGGATCCTCACGGTTCATATTCTCTGTTGCAATACTTCCATCTAGGGACTGATCAATGCCTGTGTACTCGCACCATGGTGCAAAGTGACGCAGCATAATCCAGTCCGAAGAAAAGATGAAGAGAGGAAGGGAAGAGAGGAGGGATAATCAACAGCACTTGAAACCATGGCGCAAGGTGATACAGCATAATCTTGCCTGATGAAGGAAGGGAATAAGCAGCGTTTCTCAAGAATATTCGACTTTCGGCATTCGATTCGATTCAACTTTTTCGAATTTGAATAGTGGTCCCATCCGACTCGATTCAATTTTTTCGAATACAAATAGTGCACCCATCAGGAGGTCTCAAACCTGGCCATGTCCCAAAAAAAGTGCGTCCGTATTTGTGTGACGAGTCCCAAAAAATGTGTCAACAAAAAAATTACAAAATGCGACGTGTCAAAGCGACGCATTTTGGAATCACTGAAGCGTTCTTTGTAAAAGAATATATATTGTCTTGCACTCGTAAAGTTCGTTGATTGACAAAGCGAGAAAATGTAACAAAGTCGTGTAGTTCGACCAGTTCTTCCACTGTCTCATCGTCAAAGTCATCGAAAGCATCGACGATCATGAGTTCAAGGTTGCGAATGAGATTTTTGCGTTATGAAGTAAAAGGCATGGAAGAAGGGCGGGTATCTGGTTGAAGAAGCGATCGAAAAGTGAATGAAAAGTGAGCGTTCGCGTTTTTTTAATTTTTCAAAGGGGGAGACCAAAAAAGGGTGAGAAATTTGACGCATTTTTTTCAGCACTGTGGTTTTTACTGTCAGTCTCGTTTACTATCAGTCACTAAAGTTTGGAGAATGGCAAACTATATTTCTATAACTACGGATACCTTATCTTCGCGAAATTAAGGACAATCGAGGTTCTTGGGAACTCGATTAGCTCCGGAACGAAGGAGAAAGGCTTGGAGGCGAAGAGAGGAGGTCCCCTTGGCTGTCTTCCGTTTTTCCCTCTGCCCTCGACTGTTCACAGAAATGTCTTCTATACGTTGCTCATTTCTTTTTCTCAACTCTTTCAACTACAGTCAGGGGGTGGGGGGAGCTCTTTCCTCGAGGTAAAGATTGCTCGGACCTCAATGAAAAGAGTTGTTCCGTGAATAAGCCTGAACCCTTTCAAGATCGTATCACTTCTTTTTGTTTGATCTACCCTTCTGTTTTTCATTTTCGATTCTCGGTTTTTCTCTTTGTCATGCTCTTCTCTCACTTCCTTTTTGACGTAAGCCTCCTTTTTATCTACGATGCACCTTTAACTTAACATTTTTTCCACGACGTGGAAACAACGTTAAGTTTAAAGTGAAAGTGCTCAGTTCGGGATTGCCGCCTTGCTTTCTGTGTTGCTGTCACAAACGCAGCCTAGGATCTGTCCATGACCAGATCCTCTCTTAATACAAGGAATGGCAATTATTGGATCGTCGCCTCCACCATTCTCTCCATGCCAATTCTCTCTCATTCTCTCGCCACAACGCTATCTCACTCTTCTATCTTGTTCCTTTAGTTTCTATCTTCGTCATGGTCGCCATCACCATCACCATCATTCTCACCCTCGCCGTCACCAGCAGCATTATTGCCACCATTGCGGCACTCTTGCCATCGTAAAATGACAGACTGCATTGGGTTCCCAAGAACTTCAATTGTCTTTAACTTTGCAAAGATAAGGTACCCGCATTTATAGAAACATAGTTTGCCGTTCTCCAAACTTTATCGACTGACAGTAAATGAGACTGACAGTAAAAACCATAGTGCCATTTATAAATCGAGGGCTTTAAAAAATGGGTAAAACATTTTTTCGGCGACGAATGGGAGGCAAGAGTCGTCTTCGGCGGTGATGAAATCGGCGACCGCGTCCTCGTTGATGGCGCGGGCGGCTTGGTGGGCGACGACGAGGGGGCCGCACTTGTCGGCGAGGGCGCACGAGACGAAGCCCTTCTCCGCGGCGGCGTATTCGTCGTCCATGCACGAGCCGGCGCCCTCGACGTAGCGGACGACGGGTTCGACGACATTGGGGAACGGAGCAGCGGCTGCCAAGCTCATAAGAACGCAGGTAGTAAACAAATATCGGAGGTGCATGTTTGAATTAGAAGTATTGGGAATGTAATTTTTTTTGACTTGAGTGATGCGGTCTGTTGCAGGCTGAAAATTTGTTTGATTTTATCCAAGAGAGAACAATCCGTCTAATAGAAGATAGATTGTGAAAAGTCAGTTATGGATAAACTGCTATCCCTTAAGCAAAATTGCAAAAGTCTAGCCATATGGCCTTACGAGAGCGGCTAAGGATGAGCTCGGGGTTATGCAGGTCTTCCTGATGATACTTGCGGCAGTTCTTGGAATGGTGCTTGCGATATTTGTAAATATTGATATGAGGCTAGAGTCTTGAGGTAGTATTAGATGTATGTTGTTGAAGGATCCTGGGTAGGCGAGACTTCTTTATATGCATGAAGAGGGTTGTTAAGAAACGAAGCAAATTAGCTAAGTGGAGAGACAAAACACACCAGAGACATCTTTCGTAATAGACCAGGAATGAGAAAAATCAAGGGCATGATGAGGAAAGGAGGGACAGAGAAACCAACACCAATAGACAACACACACCAATGGACAACGTCAATGGATAGATACCAAAGGAGAGACAATTTCAAGGGATAACAAGGGAGGGATGAAAATGAGGGTGACATAAAGATCAAGGGATGCTGAAAAAAAGATCAAGGGATGCTGGAAAAAGACCAAAGGATGCTGGACAAAGATTAAGGGATCAAGGGGCACTGGGAAATGTCAAGGATGCTAGAAAAAATTAAAGCATCTCAGAGAAGGAATTAGGGATCAACACTAAGTGACAATATCAAGGGACAGCACTAAAGGGCAACATCAAAGGACAACACCAAAGGGCAACATCAAGGGACAAGACGAAGGAGTGCTGAAAAAAGTCAAAGGCAGATCGAGGGACACTTGAAAAATATCGGGGATGCTGGAAAAGATCGAGGGACGCTGGAAGTGATCAAGGAATGCGGCGAAAGACCGAAAATTAAGGGATACTGAGAAAGGTTGGGAAATGATCAAGGGATAATGCCCAGGGACAACTGGACAATAGCATCACTCTGACGCTGAGGATGGCCAAGGGGATGGCGAGAGTGAGGGTGAAGGTGGTCAAAGACAAGGACAGGACGGCGACAAATACATTACAGCACGAGCGTACTATGCCTATCGTCTACAAGTGCGACCTGTGAGCGACACTGATCCACGTTCCTACTTTAGGCTTTTTGGTCGACTCTGCCGGCAGTTTGTGGTAGATATGTACGCAAAGATCTAGACAGAGATATTGCGGTATATCGGAAACAATCAGAAAAAGCTGCGGGTCGACCTGTACAGAGGTGTTGTGGATGCTGTTGCCCACGATCGCCTTGCCTCGGAAACTTGCAGGTTCGTTGTACTACCCTCCTCCTTTGTTGCGGTCCAAGGTACATGAGCGCACTCTATCAGGACGCAATGATAATGGTCCGTCACTATGGTAAGCCAGATCTGTTCGTCACTTTCACTTGCAACCCGCAGTGGCCCGAGATCCAATGCAAACTTATGGCCGGTCAAGCTGCTGTTGACAGGCCTGACTTGGTAGTTCGTGTCTTTAACATCAAGCTACAAGCCCTTTTGACTGATCTCATCCGAAAGAAAGAAAAGGGTGCCTTGGGTAAGGTCATCGCGTTCACCTATGTGATTGAGTTTCAAAAGCGGGGGTTGCCTCATGCTCACATCCTCCTCATCTTGATGCCGCAAGCAAGATCAAGACCGCCGAGGAGATCGATTCGGTTGTCTCTGCCGAATTTCCCAATCCCGAGACACGTCCCCTGGCTTAAGAGAGAGTGACGAAATCCATGGTCCATGGTCCTTGTGGCGCACGCAGCCCAAAATCGCCCTGCATGGCAACCAGAGTCAATGGATAATGAAATGTTTTGGCTCGTGGAAGTCAGGAAGATAGAAAGGTGAGGTTTATTTGTCTCGGCATGCATGCAGATATACTGCTAATGCATGCCCGATGCTTAAGGGGTACTTAAGCGGGTCTCTTTTCTAACAATAAAAACAGAAGAAATACGCCGGGAGATACCTCGGACGTTAAAGCCGCCGCGTTTTACAGAGCCATCAGCAAAGCCAAAGGTGTTCTCGAACTCACCATGGATTTGAGCTGGGACTGCACCAGAAGTGATCTGGAAGGATTACAGAATGCACTCAAGCAATCAAGAGCGCCGATTCTCCGACTTAATCTACAACAGTATCAACCAAGCCTTGGCAACAAATTATTATCAACATCGACACAATACGAAATATTTTTTCGCATTGGTGCACTTTCTACTATGCAAATAGTACATGTTGTCCTCTCGAAGGACCTCATCAAATTTTCCAGTTCTCAATCAAAAATACCGTCTCCTCTTTGCAAGCTGTCATTCGAGTTGGCAGTCGTATCGATTGGAGACATGGAGTTGGAAAAACTAGTGGAGGCACTCAAGACTAATTCGACTCTGACCATTTTGGACTTGCAGAGCAACTCAATCGGACCCAATGGAGCTCAGATGCTGTCTAAGGCACTCAAGATCAACTCGACTTTGACCACTTTGAACTTGACTTACAACTCCATTGGAGACAACGGAGTTCAGGCACTGACTGAGGCACTCAAGTCCAACTCGACTCTGACCACTGTGAGCCTGCAACTACACTCCATCGGAGCCAACAGAGCGCAGGCACTGTCTGAGGCACTCAAGACCAACTCAACTCTAACCGCTCTGGACTTGCAGAACAACTTAATCGGAGACAACGGCACTCGGGCACTGGCAGAGGCGCTCAAGACCAACTCGACTCTGACTACCTTGGACTTGAAGAACAACTTGATCGGAGACAACGGAGCTTGGGTGTTGGCTGGAGCACTAAAGACCAACTCAACACTGACCAATTTGAACCTGCAAGTAAACTCCATCTGAGACAATGGAGCTCGGGCGCTGGCAGAAGCACTCATGACCAACTCGACTCTGACCACTTTGGGCTTGAAGAACAACTTGATCAGAGACAACAGAACTCAGGCGCTGGCAGAGGCACTCAAGATCAACTTGGCTCTAAACACTTTGGACTTGGAAAATAATCACATCGGTTTTGAAGGAACTCTAGCATTGATTTTAGCAAGCAAGATCAACTCGACTCTGATAACTTTGAAATCACAGAGCAACTCGATTCAGAACGATGCAGCTCAAGCATTGTCCGAGGCATTCAAGACTAACTCGACTCTGACCACCTTTGACTGGACGTTCAACAAGATCGGAGACAACGGAGCTAAGGCACTGTCTGAGGCACTCAAGACCAACTCGACTCTGACCACTTTGGACTTGTCTTACAACTCAATTGGGTTTGAAGGAACTTTGACGTTGATTTTGGCAAGCAATATCAACTGCATTCTGACCACTTTAAACTTGAAGTGCAATTCGATCCAGGACAACACAGTTCAGGCGCTGTCTGAGGCACTCAAGACCAACTCGAATCTGACCACTTTGGACTTGTCTTACAACTCAATTGGGTTTGAAGGAACTTTGACGTTGATTTTGGCAAGCAATATCAACTGCATTCTGACCACTTTAAACTTGAAGTGCAATTCGATCCAGGACAACACAGTTCAGGCGCTGTCTGAGGCACTCAAGACCAACTCGAATCTGACCACTTTGAACTTGAACTACAACTCGATTGGAGACAACGGAGCTCAGGCGCTGTCTGAGGCACTCAAGACCAACTCGAATCTGACCACTTTGGACTTATCTAGGAACTCGATCGGACCCAGTGAAGCTCAGGCGCTGTCTGAAGTACTCAAGACCAACTTGAATTTGACTACTTTAGACTTGGACAACAACTTGATCGGAGACAACGGAGCCTGGGCGCTGGCTGAGGCACTAAAGACCAACTCGAGTCTGACCAATTTGACCCTGCAAGTAAACTCCATCAGAGACAATGGAGCCAAGGCGCTGGCTGGGACACTTATGACCAATTCGACTCCGACCACCTTGAAATTGATGAGCAACTATATCGGAGACGACGGAGCTAAGGCACTGTCTGAGGCACTCAAGACCAACTCGACTCTGACCACTTTGGACTTGTCTTACAACTCGGTCGGGTTTGAAGGAACTCTGACGTTGATTTTGGCAAGCAATATCAACTCCACTCTGACCACTTTAAACTTGAACCGCAATTCGATCCAGGACAACACAGTTCAGGCGCTGTCTGAGGCACTCAAGACCAACTCGAATCTGACAATATTGAACTTGAACAACAGCTCGATCAGAGACAACGGAGCTCAGGCACTGTCTGAGACACTCAAGACCAACTTGAATCTGACCACTTTGGACTTATCTAGGAACTCGATCGGAGACGACGGAGCCAAGGCGCTGGCTGAAGCACTTAAGACAAACTCGACTCTGATCACTTTAGACTTGTATTGCAACTCGATCGGAGACGATGGAGTACAGGCTCTGGCTGAGACACTTAAGACCAATTCGACTCTGACCACCTTGAAATTGATGAGCAACTATATCGGACACGACGGAGCTAAGGCTCCGGCTGAGGCACTCAAGACAAACTTGACTCTGACTACTTTGAAATTGATGAGCAACTCCAACAGAGATGACAGAGCCAAGGCGTTGGCTGAGGCACTCAAGACCAACTTGGCCCTGACCACTTTGAACCTGCACGGCAATTCCATCGGAGACGACGGAGCCAAGGCGCTGGCTGAGGCACTCAAGACCAACTTGGCCCTGACCACTTTGAAATGTTTTGGCTCGTGGAAGTCAGGAAGATAGAAAGGTGAGGTTTATTTGTCTCGGCATGCATGCAGATATACTGCTAATGCATGCTGTCATAGAGATGGTCATCTCTATTCTCACTTTTTGATTCCGCGCTCACGCTATTCGCTCGCACTGAAGAAAATTTCTGGTCACGTGACCTAAATTTCCGTCGACCTCCAGAAAATCCTATCGCTCGTTCAAGTGACCCGATGCATTGACCCGATGACCTTTTAGACGTCGCCAATCGCGCGCCAAAGCTAGAACCGTTCGGAAAACTCTGGATTATTCAGCAAACAACCTTATCTCAAGTATATATAGTATTCATAACCGATAACATTTGTTCGGTAGCTCTCAATACACACATTTATTGATCTCAACTTGTTTCTGAACCCTCTGATCTGACCCTACTCTGACTCTGCTCTTCCTCTATCTGACCTGTACACACAGAAGCACAACCCAAGCTTCCTTACATGGTAGCAAAGGAAAAACCCCTTCCACAGCCTCCAGTTAAGCCCAGTATCCTGTCCAAGTTGATTCAAGTATCCAAAATCCGCTATGGCCAAAATTTTTGAGAACACCTTCTTCAAGAATATTCCGCTGTCCACCTTCCATGGTCACCCCAAAGAAAACGTCCTAGATTGGTTGAGTGAAATGGATGAATATCTTGGGGCAGTCAACGCCAATCCTGTCCAAAAAGTCATAGCTACACGCCTCCTGATGAGAGACAATGCCAGACGCTGGCTAAAGCTCTGCCCTGCTGCTCCTGACACTGTTGATCCTTGGGAATTCTTCAAGAGAAATATTCGAAAACGATTTGAAAGCCCCAACCTCAAGTTCTTTGCCAGAAATCGACTCTATGAGTTAAAGCAAAAAGGATCTGTCACCAAGTACATTGCTGATTTCCAAGACATCTGCTCCCAGATCGAAGATATCACTGAACCTGAAGCCTTACAAACCTTTCTAATGGGACTCAAGCCTCAGATCCAAGTCCATTTCGCTGGAAACCCTGCCCTACGAGTTGACCTGAATACTGCTATGCAAGTTGCTGAGAGCCTGGACAAGGTGCAGTATCAGAATCGTAACTTTTTCCATGCCCCATGGTCCCATCCTGCCCCTGAGACCCTACCCGTTGCTGAGCCAATGGATCTCGATAATGTCCAAGTCCACCCAAACACCCAGTCAAGATTCCAGCGCCCCTCGATGATAAACGACGTCAAGCAAAAAGACTTCGCCGAAAATCGCTGTTTTTATTGTCATGAACCCGGTCACATGATCAGCGCCTGTCCCACGCGTAACAAGAAGTCATCAAACTCAAGGGCGCATTAAATGCCTCTGGAGATTTGATGTGCCAGTCTGAACCAATTATCTTGACTCCAGAACCATCTGTTCCTGTTACTCCTGCTCCTGAATCCATCAAACCTGTTATTCCGAAATCCACGAAGATCAAGAACCTGCCTACTCAAGCTGAAGAACAAAAGAAAAGGAAGTTGGTTAATGACCAGCAACTCCTTGAACAGTTCCGAGCTAAGCTACACCTGAATTCAATCCAGTTTGAATCTACCCTGAATCCTGAACCTGAACCTGCTCTGAAGACGAAACCTGAACCTGAACTTGAACCTGAACCTGAGCCTGAACCTAAACCTGAACCTGACCCAAGATCCGAATCTGCTCTGAACCATGCCTCTGAAGATGTTAAAACTACAACATCTACTTCACTCCTGTTCCTACCAGCCAAGATCAAGAACACTGAAGTCCACTTCTTGATTGATAGTGGTGCCGTCAACAATTTCCTAAGCCAAAATTTGGTCCGCCGATTTGATCTACCAACAAATCAACTGAAGCCCCCAGTCCGAATCTCATTTGCCGATGGCCGCTCGCAGTCAATCCAACGATACTGTGTCGTCCGAGTCTCATTTGATCTGCAATACCAGCCGCTGTTAAAGTTCTATGTCGCCGATATCGTCCATGATGCCTACCTCGGTCAACCCTGGTTAGCCTCTAGGAACATCTCGATTGACTGGTCCTCCGGTGATGTTCAATTGACACCTAACCTTGTCATCCAAGGAATCCGAAAGAAAACAAATCAGTTAAGTCTGATGACAATGACATGTCAATCCAAGAAAGAATCCAAGAACAACAAGTACAAACCCCAGATCCTAGATCCCGGATGGAAGTCTTCTAAAAAGTGGGAATGTCATAGAGATGGTCATCTCTATTCTCACTTTTTGATTCCGCGCTCACGCTATTCGCTCGCACTGAAGAAAATTTCTGGTCACGTGACCTAAATTTCCGTCGACCTCCAGAAAATCCTATCGCTCGTTCAAGTGACCCGATGCATTGACCCGATGACCTTTTAGACGTCGCCAATCGCGCGCCAAAGCTAGAACCGTTCGGAAAACTCTGGATTATTCAGCAAACAACCTTATCTCAAGTATATATAGTATTCATAACCGATAACATTTGTTCGGTAGCTCTCAATACACACATTTATTGATCTCAACTTGTTTCTGAACCCTCTGATCTGACCCTACTCTGACTCTGCTCTTCCTCTATCTGACCTGTACACACAGAAGCACAACCCAAGCTTCCTTACACATGCCCGATGTTTAAGGGGTACTTAAGCGGGTCTCTTTTCTAACTAAGTGAATAAAAACGGAAGAAATACGCCGGGAGATACCTCGGACGTTACAAACTCCCCCCCCAGATTGATTCCCAGGATGAACCAATACTGAAGAATTGTAGCAAGGGAAATTGCTTAAAAACCCTTGTATAGCGCAGTTTAGAGCGAGGATAAAATATAGAAAACCTCTTATAATTATTGCTTTAACCAGGTATTTATGGGGATAAAATTCAAAAAACCCCTTGTATTTGTATATGTCTTTGGAGAAGGTTTAACTCCATGGCTTTGTTTAATGGGAATGAAAAGACCGTAGTCAAAACCCTTCTTGGCATCTTTGTGCACTGGATATAAGAGGAAAACGCTGATCACTGTTGAAAAACCTCTTTGATTCTCTTATTTCTCTGCTCTGGCTTGCGGTTAAAAGTGGTCTTGCCTACTTTCATCTTCGCAGTTGCTTCTTCTCTTAATTGTCTTCTCAGACGTTTTTCTTTGTTCTCTCTTATACGGATCAAACACTTTGCTGCATGTGGGTTGTCCATTCTTTTGCTCTTCCAGTATTTTTCGATGATACCTGCCTACAGGGGTTGGCACCAGTTGGAATAGCGACTATTCTTTGTATTTTTACAAAGAAAAAATTGTAGAAACGTAAGGAATAGGGTCTTTTGGGTGATGCTGGAAATCTTACACTTTCATATGTGACGGTGTTTTTTAGGTGTTTTTCCCATTTAATTTTAAGCGGACATGGTGCAAAAAAATTGATAAGGACAATATGTGCTTCGCCCTATCCAGAGTCAGAATCTTAAAATTTTAAAATGCTCATGACTTCGCCCGAGTCAAAACCATAAGACATCATATTCAGGCCAAATTTCATGACTCCCCTCTCTATTTCGCTTCTGTCTTCTGCCACTCCTAAACCTATCCTTTCATTTCTCGGACCCTACCGACATGGGTATCAAGCTTGCAAAGTCAAAAAAGATCGAATCCACCAGATGTCAGGCACTGGCTGGGGCACCCAAGATCAACTTGACTCTGACCACTTTGGACTTGAACAACAATTCGATCAGAGACAACGGAGGTCAGGCGCTGGCTGAGGCACTCAAGATCAACTCGATTCTGACCACTTTGAACTTGGAGGTCAACTCGATCCGAGACAACGGAGGTCATGCGCTGGCTGGGGCACTCAAGACCAACTCGACTCTGACTACTTTGAACTTGGAAAGAAACTCGATCCAAGACAACGGAGGTCATGCGCTGGCTGAGGCACTCAAGACCAACTCGACTCTGGCCACTTTGAACTTGAACAGCAACTCCATTGGGGCATACGGAGGTCAGGTGCTAGCTGAGGCACTCAAGATCAACTCGACTCTGACCACTTTGAACTTGAACAACAATTCAATCGAAAACAACGGAGATCAGGCGCTGGCTAAGGTACTCAACACCAACTCAACTCTGACCACTTTGAACTTGAACAACAATTCGATCACAGGGAACGGAGGTAGGGCGCTGGCTGAGGCACTCAAAATCAACTCGACTTTGAGCACTTTGACCTTGGAAAGAAACTCGATCGGAGTCAATGGAGGTCAGGCGCTGGCTGAGGCACTCAAGATCAACTCGACTCTGACCACTTTGAACTTGAACAACAATTCGATCGGAGACATCGGAGGTCAGGCGCTAGCTGAGGCACTCAAGATCAACTCGACTCTGACTGCTTTGAACTTGAACAACAACTCGATTGGAGACATCGGAGGCCAGGCACTGGCTGAAGCACTCAAGTTCAACTCAACTCTGACCACTTTGAACTTGGGGATCAATTCGATCCGAGACAACGGAGTTCAGGCGCTGGCTAAGGCACTTAACACCAACTCGAGTCTGACCACTTTGAACTTGAACAGCAACTCGATCGGAGCAAATGGAGGTAGGGCACTGGCTGAGGCACTCAAGATCAACTCGACCCTGACCAATTTGAACTTGAACGGCAACTTGATCAGAGCAAACGGAGGTCAGGCTCTGGCTGAGGCACTCAAGACCAACTCGACTTTGAGCACTTTGAACTTGGAAAGAAACTCGATCGGAGACAAAGGAGGTCAGGCACTAGCTGAGGCACTCAAGATCAACTCGACTCTGACCACTTTGAACTTGAACAACAATTCAATCGAAAACAACGGAGATCAGGCGCTGGCTAAGGTACTCAACACCAACTCAACTCTGACCACTTTGAACTTGAACAACAATTCGATCACAGGGAACGGAGGTAGGGCGCTGGCTGAGGCACTCAAAATCAACTCGACTTTGAGCACTTTGAACTTGGAAAGAAACTCGATCGGAGACAAAGGAGGTCAGGCACTAGCTGAGGCACTCAAGATCAACTCGACTCTGACCACTTTGAACTTGGAAAGAAACTCAATCCAAGGCAACGGAGGTCAGGCACTGGCTGAGGCGCTGGCTGAGGCACTCAAGATCAACTCGACTCTGACCACTTTGGACTTGAAGGATAACGAGATCGGAGATGGCGGAGCTCTGGCACTGGCTAAGGCACTCAAGACCAACTCGACTTTGAGCACTTTGAACTTGCAAAGAAACTCGATCGGAGTCAAAGGAGGTCAGGCACTGGCTGAGGCAATCAAAACCAACTCGACTCTGATTACTTTGAACTTGGGGATAAACTCGATTGGAGACAACGGAGGTCAGGCACTAGCTGAGGCACTCAAGATCAACTCGACTTTGACTGCTTTGAACTTGAACAACAACTGGATCAAAGACAACGGAGGTCAGGCACTGGCTAAGGCACTCAAGACCAACTCGACTCTGACCACTTTGAACTTAAACAACAATTCGATCGGAGACAACGGAAGTCAGGCGCTGGCTGAGGCACTCATGACCAACACTACTCTGACCACTTTGGATTTGAGGGGGAACATTATCTGGATCGAAGGACTTATGGCATTTTCTGAGGCATTCAAGACCAACACTACTCTGACCACTTTGGACTTGAGCGAAAACAAGATCAAGGACAAAATAGCTATGGCGCTGTTCAAGTCACTCAAGAACAAGACGGCTCTGACTGCTTTGAACTTGGGGTGCAAGTCAATTGAAGATGATGGGTTACAGGCACTGTCTGAGGCACTCAAGACCAACTCATCTCTGGTCACATTAAACTTGCAGAGTAACTCGATCGGAGATAACGGAGCACAGGCCTTGGCTGAGGCACTCAAGATGAACTCAACTCTGGCCACATTGTATTTGGAGAACAACTCGATCGGAGAGAATGGAGTTCAGGTCCTAGCTGAGGCACCCAAGACCAACTCGACTCTGACCACGTTGGACTTGCAGAACAACTCGACTGGGAATAATGGAGTCCAGACTCTGTCGGAGGCACTCAAGACCAATGCAACTCTGACGACTTTGGACTTGTGGAATAATGCTATCGGATCCCACGGAGCTCGAGCACTGGCTGAGACACTGAAAATCAATGTAGCCCTGACTGCTTTGTACCTGCAGAACAACTCGATCGGAGACAACGGAGCTATGGCACTGGCTGAGGCACTCAAGACTAATTCGGTTCTGTCAACATTAGACTTGTGGGGCAACTCGATTGGAGACAACGGGGCTCTGGCACTATCCGAGGCACTAAAGACCAATTCAACTCTGACTACTTTGTACTTGCAGAGCAACGCGATCAGTTCCAAAGGAGGTCAAGCATTGTCTGAAGCACTCAAGGCCAACTCAGCTCTGACCACTTTGAGTTTTTGGAACAACTCAATTGGAGACAGTGGAGCTAAGGCTTTGGCTGATGCGCTCAAGAGCAACTCCTCATTGGCCATTTTGATCTTGACTGGTAACTTAATTGGAGACAATGGGGCTCTAGCACTGTCTGAGGCACTCAGGACCAACTCAACTCTGATGACTTTGGAGTTACAGAACAACTTGATCACAGACAATGGAGCTCAGGCGCTGCTTCAGTTGTCTTGGTCCATACGGTGTAAATAGGGCATTAGCACTTCCTCATTTACAATAGGGTTCATTTTAGTGAATTTATGGCATGAAATACAAAGTATTTGAGTAGTGGCCCATGAGGCTTTTACAAACCTGTACCATAGTATTGGAGTAAGAAATTGCTTGAATAGAGTAAATATTGTCCATATCATAAATTTTTGGTTTGGGGATTTAATTTCTTAAGGATAAATTTGAGATAGACTCCTCACAATTTTCGCTTCTCTCCTTATTTGGACTTCGCTTCCAGCGTGGTTCCTGCGCGTCCCCTATCATTCTTCCCATTGTCTCTGAATAATTCTTGTATTGCTACGACCTCTGAGACATATTGTTCCTTTTAAGGATCTTTGACTCCGTTTTTGGTCTTTTGAAAAAACCAAAAACATTGACAGGGACTCAAAGTTAATGGGATCTAACGATATTATGCGGACCAGAAAGAAAATGGTTCCCTCTCTCTTTCATCTCTCCCTCCTCTCTCCCTCGGCAAGCAATGACAATTTCTGAAGATCTTTGTTTGTGTACTGTTGTGCTCCAAAGCATACAGTGTGTCGAATGGGTGGTTTGATGTTCTTGACTGTCCTACAAGTTTTCAGCCACTTGCCCTTTCGATGGTGGATTCGATGTCGATATTCGTCTGGGAATTCAGTGGAGTTGGAATGGGATGGTGCAGACCTAGTGGCCATGGAGGAAGTAGGTGTAGGAGATGGAGAAAAAGAACTTTCGTGCTCATTGTTGGGGCGCTTTTTGCGACGGGCCATACTTTTAATGGAGAGTAGTGAAATTGTGATGAGATCAAAAGGGAGGTTTGGACTGACGGAGATCTGAATAAAATCAATCCTTTTTAGGGTGAGCTCAGATTAAGAACCTTAACTCCCATGCCAAAAATTTATGAAATGCACAATATATAAATTTTTGTGGTCCGTTCTCAAATAATTCGAATAGTTGATTTCGATGAACCGCCTATAAGGCGGCAGAGATCATGGACTGGTTTATTTTAGGAAAAAGATAGTCTCACACCGATGTAAATTCCCTATTCTGACAGACGTGAGATTAAAGTTCATTTTTGCTGTGTGGGGATATTCTTACATGGGGTGTGCAGTAACTAATTTCACGAACCGTGAGATTAGTTACACACACTTCTGTTTCTCACTATTACTTTCTCCATATCCGTGCATTATTGGTGCCGAGGAGGTGGTTTGTAGTCCTGATGTTGTTGCATCGACTTCCAGTCAGTTTAGGTGCAAAGGCTTACGCTATTCGTTGGCAACCATGTTGAACAACTGTTCATTTGGCCCATTCACCTTTTTTGGAATTTTTAGTTTTAGCAGAGGGGAGAGGGCGAAACAGGGCCGAGGGTTCCCATTTCCATTCACCCTTCTTGCTCATCTTCCTTGATGAGACCCCACAATGCTGACTATTCCAGCCTCTGTCCCTCGGAAAGTTTGCTACACACATCCCAGCCGCATCTTTGACATGATATCCAGCATGGACAAGAAGGCAGTGGTTTCGTAAAGATCCCCCCCCCCCCTGTGAACATGGGAGGGAATATACAAAAACAAAAATTCATTGAAGGTGGCAAGTGTATTTTGGCCAAATTGTCTCGGACCAAAGGAGAGAAATTAATGCTTGCTATGCTGGTCCCGCAGCCTACCACGGTAGTTATGACGGTGCATGGATGATGTGGTGATGGTTGTAGATTTTTTCTGTGTTCAATTTGAAGGAATTTTTGTGTCTCTGCCTGTTCCTGAATTTGTGCTTGCACTTTTGGCATAAAGATAGTGGCAGTGCAACCTCGAAGACGAAAGCAATGACAGTGAACCAGGCAGATAATGCGATTGCTTTGGAGATGCTGAAAAGCAAAAAAAAAGGGAAGCAAATAAAGTATTGTTAAACAAAACAAGCCCAGGACGACCCTAGGTTTTGGGGCGTATTCTACATCCTAAAAAAACCGTTAATCTCACGGTGATGTGAAAATAAGGTATCACACGTCCCCCGTGAAATTAACCTCTCACAGCCAAAACCCCAAAAAAGTCACATCTGTAAGTTTAAGGTTTTTACATCCACGTGAGCTTAACTCGCTCCTTTTTTTTTGTTGGTGGATTTTTTTTTTGTGTGGGAATGGTTCACACGAAGATCCAAGATTGCCAGTCCACTTGTGGACAGCAGTCTTCCTTTTGTCAAGTTGGACATGGACATGCTCCTAAGTACAAATGGAGGCTCTCCGCCACCAATAAAGTGGATGTCGCATAGAAAATAGTTGCACATATGACAAGTCCATCATTTCTCAATATTTTTGAATACTGCTTGCTGGAAACAGTAACCACAATATTGGCGCATGTTTTATATCATTTTCATAGTTTTCTGAGGAAATGGGATGAATGTTTTGGATGTAAAGGTCAATTGAACGTGCTTAGGAATTCTCTTGTCTTCATATGCTTAAATGAAAATGTAACATTCGACGAGAAACTTCAGTTCACTTTCAGTACTGCTCGAAACCATGCCAAACTGCAGCGAAATATGTATTTTTCATCGGCGAACACGATAACGTCAATTTCAATGGACATCTCTTAAGAAAATACAGATATTTTTACATCAAAAGTTGGTCCGGTAGGATAAAAAATATCAAATTGAATATTCTATCAACTGTTACATTCACTCCTACTTGACCGAAACATGTATAAATCACGTATAATTGAGATGGTGTTGTGAAAAATGTAATTACAAAGTTTCGTGTCATTCGAAGGTCCTCCAGGCTCACAGAACATCCTTACAGTCTCTAAAATGTGACCCCCAAACACTTTTCTTGGTGTTAGAAACGTTGCCATTTGATGAGTTTTCAACCAATCTGTACGAAACTAGGCTTAAAATGTGTGAATAAACAAGAGCTTCCACCTGGTGTAATCAAACGTTCGCTGCATAACATATTCCAGAAGTTATATGCATTCTTTTGTTGACCGTCCAGATGTTATTGGTAATTGCTATTTGCAGTTTGCGGCTTGAATGTGATTGGTTAGTTTAAGGTTTGATGGGCGAATGTGGGGAAAAAGGAACGGCACACGGACCAGACCATGGTTATTGCAAAGAACAAAGGATATCAGTATTTATTCCATTGTCTTTGGTGGGCTTGCTTCAAACTGTGAGTGACGTACTCACTGTAAAGCTCATACGTTCTCTTCAGACTACATTCAACTTCCTCATTGGCAAAGTCAGGCTTCATCTGGTCTCTTAAAGCCACTAATCTACCCATATAGTAATTGATTGGTTGGTTATCTACCAGCTCCTCAACCTCCAGCTTCACTCTTTCCTCGACAACAGGGTCTCCTGTGCTATTCGATGCCAGCCCCAGGAGTTCCTCATTTACTTCCCAGGACTCTGCTACCTGAAAATCGATTCCAGATAAGATTAGCATTGAAGAAGTGGGTCTTCATTATGTTGTGCCAACTCTCTATGAGATTATTGGTGTTGATCCATCCATAAACAACATCCCCACGATGGCAAAACATCCATCTTCGTCAATCTGCTAGATGCCTGAGGTACTGGTTGTTCATATACTCCATGAACTTTGGTGCAATAGATGTCCACTCTTCTGTGAATGCTTCCACAAGGGTGTCAGCAGTCTCACTGCACCTTGAATACATCATGGCACGAAGCTGTTTGCGAACCTACAGTAGTATAAAATGACAAATTACTTCAACAATATTGTCACAAACACACTTTAACCTTTGCTCGGCTTTGCCTTAACTTTGCCGAACATCGCTTAAATTTGCCGAGCATTGCTTTACTTCGCCGAGCGTCACTTAACTTCGCTGAGTGCTGATTAACTTCGCCCGACTACACCTTAACCTAGCCAAGCTTCTCTACCTTATTCCTTCGTTCCTGCTTCTCTTCAGTAGACAATCCCTGCATACCAAGAACAGCACCTGACCTCAGCTTATGCTCCCATGCTTGTAGGACATGCCAAGAACAATAAAAGATTCTAACACCATAGCCAAAGGCTTTTTGAATGGCATTTATCTCCGTTTGTCCTTGGTCAGTAATCACTACATTGGGGCAATCTGGTTCCTGACAATCCTTATCTATCCTGGCCTTGAGTGCTCAGAGAAAGCCCTCTATAACATAATCCAGCTTCACTTTTGTTAAAAAGAAAGCAACAGGGATGCCAAATTCGGTCTCCCTGTTCTTGACAACAACTGTGTACCGGTTGGTTTCTTGCCTATAGAGTTAGAAAGAAACAAAAACAAGCTGTTAGCTTGTACTGTAGATCCATACTATGTTACTAGCATGATAAACAGCCTTGATTTACCTGCAGGCATGGTGAGTGCCATCAAAGCAGAAGACATTGCCCCACTTCCTGAACTGCTCAAGCTGCCATGGGGTTGAGAAGCCATGGGAGCGGCCATCTTTTTCATCATAGTATGTGAAGGGGATGAAGGTTCATTAGGAAGGTGAGAGTGAACGGATTGAGGATTTTCGGACAGGTTCATGGAGAGGATTACACGCAAGATGGGAAGCCAAAACAGGGGAGCAGAGCATGGGTTTAATTTGTGGCTTAGATTTGTGCCGTCCAGAATTGGGGTGAACTAAGGAGTTTCGATATAGCTCGCGTCCCGTGACTACTCTTCGGCAACTAAAAAATAGGGCACTATTTCTATGGAAATAGTGCGCCCCGACACAGTATGATGTTTTCATTCATGTCCCTCAATAAAACCTCCGCTCATGGCATATCAACGCGATGGTTCATGTAGGATCCAGAGCGGCCCATGGTCTACCAGCGCGTTCGATGCGTCTGGTGACACCTTGCAGTGTGCACTGAAGTATAAACCTTTCCTATGCAAGCGAAACTTTACTCCGAGAGACGATCATGCGTGTAACTGAGGGATTTTTTTCAGGGGAAAGTATTCAGAAGTGGAATAGACGGGACCCTGGGATTGCAGAAGTATCATGCAAGCACGCAAACACGAGGGAGCTTTTCCATCCAAGGGTAACTGAGGGATTTTTTTCAGGGGAAAGTATGCAAAAGCGGAATTGACTGGATCCTGTGATTACAGAAAGACACTGCCAGCACGCCAACACGAAAGAACCTTTCCATCCAAAGGGGTCAAGGGACCATGCATCTAGCGAGGGATTCTTTCAGGGAGAGGGCTTGGTTATGGTTTGAACTCAGCCTGTAGGGACTGTCATCCAACTTTTGATTAAATTTCCATCTCTGCGAGTTCAGCCTCTCTGATGTTAGGTGAGGCTTTGAATTTGGACACTGGTAGTATCAAGAAAATCGACACAGAGACCCAGTCGAGTCATATTCATAAAGTAGGTTGATAAAGCGTTTGCAAACATGTTGGATGTTGAGAAACCACTTCTAAGAGAAGGTGGCGACGTTTATCATTTTGGTTTTGTTGCATCGTACGCCATTAACCGAACGGCGGAATAGAAGAAGCTCGGAACCCATCCCTTCTGCAGCTCAAAGTCGTACTTTTTCACAACAGAGGGGGCTGAGACAAAATAAAGCCATTTACTAAAGTGGCACCCTTATGATGATTTTGCAATTTGATTTTCGACCTTTGGAGGTTACTGGCCAGCCCCCCTCTCCTCCTCTCCCTTTCTTCCCTTTCTCCCACACTCCTCCGCGACGCGAACAGACAGCAACAGCAACATGTCGAAAAGACCTTGGTATAGAATCGCATTCAGGACCGCCCATGTGTTCATCAGTAATAACAGCAGATGATGATCTCACTTTCACAATTTGGTTTCCTTCTGATGCATCGATTAGAAATCTTAGCAACAATGATAACATAATAGTAATAGATTCTCTAAGCTATATCCTTACCCGGGACTTCCGGATGGACCTTGGGGTCTTGGGAGTCTTGGGAGTTGTGGGAGTCGTCGT
>KN042429.1:852534-872246 GCA_000739165.1 Podila verticillata NRRL 6337 | reverse complement strand
CGCCGATCGATATCTGTCCGCCGATCTGACACACTCCATCCATCCACTGATCTGATCTGAGTGTATCCATCTGCCGACCATATCCATCCGCCTGCGAATCCCATCCATCAGCCTCGGATATCGTCCTCCTTTTGATATTCTTGCCTCCAATCAGAGACCGTGAACGCTGGGATATTGATTGTAAGGACACCAACATCCGCCACTATCGAATCGACCATATATGGAATGTGGACAAATTGGTGAGGTCTTAATTGACACTTGCCAATTCACATTCACCATGGAATTCATTTCAGAGTCGGCAACGGAATTGTCTTGAAAGGAGGTCAGGCTGCCAGTCTTCGTTCCCACGTGCAAGCTCTGACCCTAGATCCCCAATCCCTCGTCTCCTTAGTGCTGAACACGTTGTACTACATAGAATTACAGACCATCTACCGTTTACGTGAGAGTAGCCCTTCGCCTCTCCCTCTTATTGTAGGCTTTGTTTACTTTTCGTTATACAGCCTCATTTGATCCGTAGCTCCCATATTGATTTAGTCTGTTTACCCCTTGTAGTACCTCGTCACCACACGCTCCAAACTGGTGGAGAACCTGGGCAGCTCTGCCTTTACTTTCAAGAATAAAACCGGCGCCATCAGACACCGATTTCGAATACTTGACTCCTCATTCAAGAACATTCACCGACATTTCGACACTTTTGAAAGACCATCAAAACCTCATCTTTGAAAAGGACGACAGTCACAAACATTTAGCCAAGCCACCGACTCGCTATTCAGTAAAATTTCCTAGCCTACACCATGGCCGGACATCAAGCCGCTAACATTGCCGATGACCCCAGCGCCTTCCCAACTGGCGCCTTGAACCCTCCAGACTCAGGCATTGTCACTAATGAAGAGCTACGGAACTTTATGCAAGAGGTGCGTTCCAGTCAAATGGAACATGAGATCCGATTTCGGGATATGATGGCAAGCATCAACAGCCTAGCCAACTCAGTCAAACACCTCTCTGAAGCACACGTTGCTGATCTGGGAACCTCCCAGGAACATGACCCATCCAACATGACATCACCCACAACAGAAACGTCACGCTCTGAACTTGCATTTGGCCGAGGAACACGCATCAATCCCAATATGTCAGCCAGACACAACCAACAAACACCCAGTGCCACCGGCCAACCCAAGTACGAGATCCAGACAATTGACCCTCGTATCCCACTCAGCAAGAGGAAGCCCCCACCAAAGGAATACCATACAAAATATTGGTATGCGCAAGACAATGCAGCCTTCTCCGGAATTGCAGGGCCCCGGACTCCTGATTCCATCATTGCTCAGGCCAGGAAGTTTCGATACTACCCAGGAAAGGCGCTCATCGGCAACAATGTAGATGAATGGATCGACTCTTTCGAGAAGTGGCACATGGCAAACATTGGGAACCCATATACACCCGGTCTAGACCATGAAGTACTACGTCTCTTCGCCTCAGCTTGCGAATCGATCCCCACACTGGCCAACACTTTTGACGATTATATCGATTTCGCCTCAAACACCCCAACCTGGGCTGGAGCAGTCCATCGACTTCACATGGTCCTCACAACTGAGCAGGAGCGCGATGCATTAATCAGAGAAACAATCCTCGAGGAGTGTCATCAAGGGAACAAAGGAGTTGTAGAGTACAACAATCTATTCAATCGTACTCTCTATACCATGCAGCGACATGGATACAACATGCTTGCCAGTCGCCCTGAGCGAGTGGCTCTTCTCTACACAAGGAACTTAAGGACACACTTCCGCAACCATCTCAGTGCTATGGTTGACACTGGACTCAACTACGACACCCCAGAAGCAGCATTCCGCAACATTTTTGCTATCCAAAGCTATATGGAACGTCAAGGAGAACGAGACCGTCAAAACCATACTGAGGATACTCCAACTCAGGCGGATCTAAGCCGCACGTCTGGAACCCCTGCGCCTGCACCCAATCCGAGCCTAGGGACGTCAGGATCAAGCCCCATGCCAGCCATTGCCCCTGCAGAATCATTGGAGACTACCCCAGATTTCGATGTCATGGAGCTAGTCAGCAGCATGAGCGATCTGCAATTATCAGACTCTCAACGCCTGGGTGTCTTCCGAGTAATTACACGCAATAAGAACTTGGCACGTACAGCCGGTGCCCCTATGATCAACCTTGCTAGCGCCTCGGAGCCGTCTGCAGCACAGCCAACTCCATACTCTCAGCGTAGTCCCAATAACTATCCATCTACGTCTGAAACGCGTCAACAAGCCACCTACAGACCGTCATCATATACTCGAGACTACAGCAAGTTTCGATGCCATCTCTGTGGGACTATGGGCCATATCGCCAGCAATTGTCCTTCCAAAGCTCAAAAGCTGACCTGCACCAACTGCGAAGAGAAAGGGCACTTCTCGGAATTATGTCCAGAAGAATTGGGTCCGCGAGTCATGTGGATGCTACAGCAAGATGAGTACAAGAACGGCGCCACAAAACCGTTATTCGAGAATGAGGACAAGTTCTCCGAACATGACTACAATCTATGGGATCAAGAACGACGGATCTTTCACGCCGAATGGAACCAGTATCACCAGTATCAGGATTTTCTCAAGGGGTAAATTGCGCTGAGGATCAATTCTACCCACAACAACATCCTCCTCCATCCTTCAATGTCTTAGCCGTCTCTCGTCCCCAGGCATTTCGGCAAAATCGGATCATTTCCGCAAACCCATATGTTAAACGACCCGACGACCCACTTCCCACCCTCTCTCGCTCAGACAATGGACCACCCTCATCACGCCTGCGCCACAATACCCCGAACGCAAATCATGATCCAAACACGCCTCGGATCTCTCCTCCAGTGCCTCGAACACATCCTCCAGCATCGACGCTCCCTCGGCCCATACTTTGGCCAACTCCTATATCTGTGAGTAGTCCTACGAACTCGAACATGGAGGGCGTCACTGCCACGAAATCCGCGCCAGCTCCTACGACTCCTTCATGGCAACCGCCTCCTCCGGTACCCCCACCGCCTCGACTGATCGCCTCTCATGTTGAAGTACCCCCAGTCAACCGCACAAGCGACGTATTTAAGCAGCTGGAGACACAGACTGAACTAGTTCGACAAGCCGCAGAGGCCAGAGCTATCCAGCGAACCGCCACTGCTTCTTCTAGGGCGCCCCCAGTCCCCAAGTCCAGCGTCCGATTTTCTACGCCCAAGGACCCCGACATCATGCACACGCCCAGCCCTAGATCCCGATCGGTCCCCGCTCGACGATCCTCCTCGCCTACGCCCTGGGTCGTGCCTATACGCCACTCCTCGGCAAAGACTCCCATCAAGGCTACGCCCAACCAAGCTCCTGTCTATTCTAATTCCTCGTCCGCTCATTCACAGAATCATACTGTAGAGTCGAGACAAAAGAATAAAGAAGAAACACGGCGACTTGCTGCTCAACTCCAGCGTCTCCCTGCGCCAATACGCCTGTCACTCAATGCTAAGCCTTTTGACATCACCGATTGTTTACATAAGACTAAAGTGGAAAATATGTCTATTGCTCAACTACTTACGGTCGCTCCCGCTCTACGTCGCATCTTGAGCGATTCACTCAAAGGCCTCCCTCGAGAGGCACAAGTCCACCTACTAAATCAACACCCTACACTCAGCGTCGAATCTGTCGAGTTCCATGCCTTCCTTGCACGCACGCATGTTGCAAAAGACTCGACACATAATTTTCCTCTGTCCGTACATGGATGCCCAACTCGCGCATTCCTGGATGGCGGTGCCTGCGTGAATGTATGCAGTCCCGCATTCCTGAAGAAGGTCGGCATCTCTTCGTTCGATCCGGTATCCAGTATCAGTATCCAGACCATTCAAGGACGCGCTAAGGTACTTGGCGAAGTTCAAAACGTACCGCTGTGCTTCGCCAATGCAGTTACTGTCCCTGTAAGCTGTCTTATCATCGAGGTGCCTTTCGATCTCCTGCTTGGCCGTGGTTTCCTTGAATCAATGAAGACTTCCACAGACTGGGATTGATCCGCCTATTGGATGTCGACAGAGGATTTTAATATATATATTGACGCAACTGGTAAAGCGCCTCCAGTCGTCACTCGGAAAGATATTCCGACAGCATCACCGACAGAATCACACCGCCAAGCCCAGGCGACAACGAGATCCCCGATCATCGCGCGCCTCGACACCGAGAGCTCGCAAGACTCAGACGACGAAGCCTCGATTCCTAGCAATGATCCCGCTCAAGATATTCCTTCCTCGACCTCGGAAACTGACACAGAAAGCACCTCCACCTCCGACTCAGATGCCGACATGCATGCTATGTTCGCCCAAGCACTCCAAGATAGTCTCGAGCGGCCTATGACCGATGCGGAGGTCGAAGCCGAGCTGCACAGTAGCCGTTATGTATTCTGGCTCCAAGCGCTCCCCGCCTCTCTGAATGATGACTGGGAGCCCACTGGATGTCGGCCGGAGGCATCGATATTCTTGTCAGCCTCGGACGACCGTCCTGTAATATCACCTCCAGTCACGCTAGTCAACTCGGCATACGGTTTTCATCTAGAAGCTCCTCGCTGCCGTGACATTCTCACGGACACTCCTTGCTTTCCAGTTCCAGGCCTAGAAGAACACAAGATCATGGTTGGCGATCTACCAGAGGTGCGGGACAATTTATCGAGAATCACAGACTTGTTCAGTCGACATAAGGCATGTTTTCCTTTGCCCGGAGAAATGTCACGTACCATGGATCCTAGCCAAATCGGCGAGCCCGCGCATTTCTATCTCAAGCCCGATGTTGTCTTTCCTCGCGCCCGCAACCGGAAGTATACGCCCACAGAACAATTGGAGTTCACGAGATATCGAGACAAGATGGTCCTTGCGGGGAAGATGCGTAAATCTTCTTCACCGACATCCTGTAACGCACTCCTGGTAATAAAGAAAGACGGGTCGCTCCGAGTGGTCGTGAACTATATCCCGGTCAACCGTCTTATCGCCCCGTGTGCCTGGCCGATCCCAGATCCTATGGTCGAGATCTCGAAGCTCCAAGGTTGCGACTGGCTCTCCTGCTGGGACTGTAAGGATGGATATCTCCAGTCCCCCATCTCCGAGGCCTGTCGGTTCCTGACCGCTGTCGCGTTCCCAGACGGATTATGGGAATATAATGTCCTCCCCATGGGCCTTATCGACTCCATGCAATGGTACACGAGGCACATGCACGAGGTCTTCAGCACACCGAGCCTCATCGGCATCCTGGCCTCCTACGTGGACGACATGGCCAACGGCACCAAGAACGGATTCGAAACGCAGTTCCGCGCTGTTGCCCATATCCTCGAGCGCATGGATGAGGTGAATGGATCCTTCGCAGGCGCCAAATCAGCTTTCTTCGTTCAACAGCGGGAGTTCCTTGGTCGGATTGTCGGACACAGCACCGTCAGCGTGGACCCCAAGAAGATTATGAAAGCCCGGTTCTGGCCTTTACCAACGAATGTTACCGAGTTGCGCCAGTTCATCGGTTTTGCCCTCTTTCTTGGAATCCACGTCGATGGGTTTGCTGAGATCGCCTGGCCCCTTTTTAGCCTATACAAGTTCGACAAGAAACCGAAAGAGTTTGTCAGCGCTTGGAACAAGGAATCCATATATGCCGCCGCCTTCCACGCCCTCCAAGAAGCTCTAGTATGTTCGCCCGTTCTGACCCTCATCAACCATCTGCGCCCGGTTATCGTGTCCGCCGATACGTCCGGTTATGCCGTCGGATTTGTCCTCGCGCATGCTAAAAATCCTGATGATGACAACGACATTACCGCCACTACGATCTATACACCTATCCTGTTCGGAAGCCGCAAGTTGTCCGGTGTGGAGAAAAAGATGTGCGCCACTGAACGCGAGCTCCTCGGTCTAGTATTCACCTTGCGCAAAAATCGCCACCTGCTCCAAGGCAAGGTGATCCATGTGTTCATCGACCATCGCGCCCTACTGTACCTTCATAACCTTCAGATCCGGAACCAGCGACTCACTGCCTGGAGCCTAGAAGTTGCTGAATACCGCATCACAATCCATCACCGACCTGGCAAGCTCATGAAGGATACCGACCCACTGTCACGCATACCAGCGCCGCTGTCGGACCTGCCACCTACTCATGGACTGCAAGACGAACTCGACGACCTTGACCAAATCCAAGATGTCCTGCGAGTCGCCTTGACCACTTTGATGGAAGAACCATTCTCCTCCATAAGCGCGCATCTAGCCGGCGAATCCCTAGACCACCTCAGCAACATGGACCGTATGAATATCCAGCGCAAGTCTCGAGACTACTTTCTGCAAGGCCGCGATCTCATGAAGCGCACCCCTGGATCCTGCCCACGACGGTATGTCCCTCCTGGCGAGCGCCGCTTGCTCCTCGATACTTTACATGGGTCAGAGCATCTTGGCCATCTTGGTGTATCAGCCACATACCGACACATCGCTATGTCCTTCGTGTGGCCCAACCAATACACGGACGTTAAGAACTGGATCGGCACGTGCAATGCCTGTCAAAGATTCCAGAAGAAGGCTTCGACCCGACATCGCCTCCACCGAATTCCGCCGCCCCCCTCAGTATTCGTCATGATCGGCATGGATCTGGTCGGCCCCCTCACAACCTCAAACGGCTGCAAATACGTCCTGAACTTGATCGACTTCCTCAGCGGATGGGTCGAGTCGGTTCCTTTACACGATGTTACTGGTCCGATGATCCGCAAGACCGTCCGCGACCGATGGATCCTGCGTTTCGGCGCCCCTGCTGTCATCCTCACGGATAATGGCAGCAGCCTTTCTCGAGGTGTATTCAAGGCGTACTGCGACGAGCTCGGCATCACTCTGATAACGGCTTCCCCGTACCACCCGCAGACCAACGGCTTAGTCGAGCGCTTCAACGGTTTTATGAACCAACAGATACGCAGGGGCCTCGTACACAATGCTCAGGCCGAGTCAGCATGGATAGAGCACGTTCAGACTGCCGCATGGACTTGGAACACACAGATCAAGGCCATACGCGGTCGTTCACCATTCGAGATCCTGTTCGGCCAAACCCCCAGACTCTCACTTGACAACAAACTGGATCCGATCCCGTATGCGACCGACGCGCTCCACGATATCGACGAACACCGCGTCGACCTCCTCCCCAAGCTGCGGAACACCGTCTATGAACGCATAAGCGCCGACCATAGGTTCCAGGATATCCACGATCCGCGCCCCGAGCCCCGATCCTATCAGATCGGCGATCAAGTGTTAGTATATCGAGCCGCGCTTGACAAACAATGGTCTGGCAAATTCAAACAACGTTGGGATGGACCTTTCATTGTTACGAACGTCCGGCCAGGCGGCGCCTATGTACTCGCCAAGCTTCCCGACCTCGAGCGCGATCTGAGCGTCGACAAGTTTCAAATGTCTTTATACAGTGGCGGGCGTCCGATTAACCATCAA
This sequence comes from Podila verticillata NRRL 6337, assembly GCA_000739165.1. Taxonomy (NCBI): domain Eukaryota; kingdom Fungi; phylum Mortierellomycota; class Mortierellomycetes; order Mortierellales; family Mortierellaceae; genus Podila; species Podila verticillata. Next base: position 864,772 of record KN042429.1, on the reverse strand, counting down.
CGCCTAAGCTTGTACCGCGAGCGCTCATCCTCCGGCATCCTATCACACCGGCTAGGCCTCGGCCCGCTTGCCGCGTCCTGACAGATCCATCTAGAATGACAGACTTCATGGTTAGCACCTTCATCATGCTCTCCTATTCACATTCCTTCTCCTCTTCTATTTTTCCTTCGGTCTCTCTCCGACCGTTATTTTTCTCTATATATTTGGTCCGCCAGCATGGTTCTCCAGCAGGCATTGTAGGTTAACAGTTAATAAAATAACGCGTCGCGAGAGATGGCTCTCGGACGCAGTTTTCACCTTTTGTTTCCGTACCACATTTTGTGCTAAGGAAACCTTATTTTGCCCCGCGGGCCCCGTCCACCCGCATTATCCAGCATCACTGAAGGAATAAATCGCATTCCTCGCCGCCATGAACCCCGCCTCTGGCTAGACTCGACGCCTGGATGATTCGCCGCTGGGACCGCCAACTACCCGCCATAGCCGCCTGGTAGCTCTCGCGATCTTGCCGCCATGAATCCCGCCTCCAGCTAGACCCGACGCCTGGACGATTCGCCGCCGGGACCAATCTATCTGACAACGCTGAAGGTAGAGATCCTTATCCTCGCTTCCATGATCCCTGCCTCCAATTAGAGACCGTGAACGCCTGGGTGAAACGCAGCTTGGACCGATCTTCTATGTTATTTTCCCCATTATCTTCATTTCGCCTTCCCCCCTGCTTGCATCTCATTCTTTTATAATCGGGTTTCCCCTTGAAACCGGTTGATGTTGACTCTATGCCCGGATGAGCCCTGCCTCCAAGAAAGTACCGTGAACGCCTGGGAGCTTCTGCCCATAGACCATCCACCACCCTCATGTTTTCCTTCAATTCGACTTTCCCCGAGTTGCAAACATCTTTTATGTCCTTTTCGAAGTCCATTACAATCCTCCCCTTTGCCGAGTAGTGATCGTCCGCCTATTTCCTCGTCATTGTCCCGTTTCTTACCTTTCATGTGGGTCTTCTTCATTGAATGTACTTTCATTTTGGGTCATTTTTACGATCGCTTTTGTTGTTTTTGCCCCCTCTTCTCTTTTGCGATCCAATTTCTCCTGCAGTACTCCCCTGGAGATTTTACACGGCGTCGACACATCCTTTTTTTTCTTTGTTTTGACTACGGCACCTCGAGTCTAAAACTTTCGGTTATTTCCCAGCCGAACGGCATTATTTCCCCGCCTTCTGAATTTTGCCTTTATTTCCTCGAACTCGTTATTTCCCCGCCCCCCCGAGTTTACCGTTATTTCCGCGCCCTTCCAGTTTTCGCCGTTATTTCCCAACGGTGATCCTCGAGAGCAACAAAATTTCATTCGCATCTTGTTCTAGGACGATGTATCCATATCATCGGTATCGAAGTATAAAGCCCCTGCCGGTTCTGGACGCATCGCCAAATCCGAGACCGCCTGGAAGCTTTTAGCCCGCGCCACCAATGTATCGTTCCACCGCATCCTCCTATGCACATCGTCCAGAGCCGTCTTCACTTCCCCCCAACGCCTCCATTGCTCGGCACGCTGCGCCTCGGTGGCTTCCTTATGCATCTCTGCCAAGACGTAACTGGACGCCATCATCAGATCCTGATAGTGCTCTCGCAGAGTCTCAGCATTCAGACGTAGATTCTCCGCCTCACTCCAGGCAGCCTGGTGCATCTCACGTGCACGCCTCTCCCGAGCAAGCTGTTCATCATACTGGCGTCTCCGCTCCTCCCGCTGACGCCGCTGCATTTCCTTTACATGCATTTGTCCTCGGAGCAGCTGCTCCGTAGCCCCATGACCACTCTCCGCTTGTGCATACGTTGGCTCCTGGTCCAACTCTTCCTGTCCGAGTCGGTCCTGTTCTTCCGTCAGGCGGTGATGCGACACACCCACCTGACCCACCTTCTGCTTCCCTTTGCAGTCTTCTCCCACATTTCCGGCTGCCTGCGCCCCGGCCGCCTCAAGGATGGGTCCCGTCTCCACGGCACCCCGCGCCGCATGGCTCCGAGACGTCCCAGCCAATTCCCGATCCTCCTCATTGCGCCAATACTGCATTACTTGTCGTTCGACCTTGGCCCGATCATAGCCTCGACCCTCATGAACCGACACCGGTGACAAAGATGCTGCTATCATCGTTGACGCGTCGCTGTTTAAGGTGGTACTTCCACCCAGTGCCTCCATCTCAGCCTGGTCCGTGGGTGTTCCTTCTCGGAACTCGTTCTCTGACAGCGCACGATCACCTGACTGCTCCGCAATGCCCGCACCTGCCCTGGGTCCCGCCGACGCAACCACGGCCGCTGCCACACTGTCAGCAGCAGCTCGGAAATCCGCCGTCGATGCCGCAATCGCCGCCGACATCCCCACGCGACGTTCCTGGTCACGTGCCACCACGTGCGGCACCGCTTCCTCTGCACGCGCTTGCTGCCCGACCTGGCCCTCACCAGCACGACGACCGGCAGAATTCGAGCGAGTCTGACGGGTGTTGGACGACATGATACTCAAGAGTTGATGGAAAGTGTGTTGATGGTAGTTTCTGATGTGGATTGGAGTGTTTTGAATTTTTTCTTGGAAGAAATGGAGCTGAATGGAGCTCCATTTATGTTCGCCATTCCATTTTCTTTCATGATGGAGGACACAAATGGCGTGATGTTGAAGAAAGAGATGCACCAATCAGAATTCAACACATGCTTTCTTTTTTTTTCCTCGTCTTCCCCGCTCATGCACGCCCATCTCGCATGATACACCTCCTTTACGGTCTTCCCTCTTATTTACCTCGATACCACAATGCTCCTGCCCTTTCCTTTTCTGAGTATATAGTTCCGTTTTACCTTCTTATTTTCAAAATTTTTTCATCCGCCCTTTGTATTTACACGTATGTTTTTTTCTTTTACGTGGTTCTTTGTTCTTTACCTCATATTACTTCAGGGGATTTGTACTCGCTTTGCCTTGCGCGTTTCTCCTATACTATTGGAGAAAAGAGCCACTGGGATCGGTGTCGTGAAGTAATATTAGGTAGCTTAGTTTCACAGACATCGGTGACGCGCCCCTTAAAAAGCGCCACCAACCCAGCGCCACCAATAAATACATCGCGAGCTGCATTGCAGCTCAGGGTCCCCGTTTTTGCATCTTTGTTGTCTACCCCATCTGCCGCTGAGTTTCGTGTTTGCCGCCGATCGATATCTGTCCGCCGATCTGACACACTCCATCCATCCACTGATCTGATCTGAGTGTATCCATCTGCCGACCATATCCATCCGCCTGCGAATCCCATCCATCAGCCTCGGATATCGTCCTCCTTTTGATATTCTTGCCTCCAATCAGAGACCGTGAACGCTGGGATATTGATTGTAAGGACACCAACATCCGCCACTATCGAATCGACCATATATGGAATGTGGACAAATTGGTGAGGTCTTAATTGACACTTGCCAATTCACATTCACCATGGAATTCATTTCAGAGTCGGCAACGGAATTGTCTTGAAAGGAGGTCAGGCTGCCAGTCTTCGTTCCCACGTGCAAGCTCTGACCCTAGATCCCCAATCCCTCGTCTCCTTAGTGCTGAACACGTTGTACTACATAGAATTACAGACCATCTACCGTTTACGTGAGAGTAGCCCTTCGCCTCTCCCTCTTATTGTAGGCTTTGTTTACTTTTCGTTATACAGCCTCATTTGATCCGTAGCTCCCATATTGATTTAGTCTGTTTACCCCTTGTAGTACCTCGTCACCACACCATGAGAAGAAATCAGCATTTTTGATCTTGGCTGGCAGGAACAGGAGAGGCGCGGAAGTCACAGGCTTAGCATCATCGGCCAAACACGAAATCTTGCAGGAAGGTCAAAGATTTACAGCAGGAGTATTGTTGCTTGTGCACCTTGCACCCCCAGGAGACATGCTGCTTGTAGTCGATGTACCGATGCAGATCGCCCTCTGCATTGCCACCATTCTGAATATCCAAGTAAGTCTTGATCGCAGCACTTTGGCTACGTGTTAGACCGGGTTCCATGATCCATTTGGGTGGCGAGATCTCTTGGATATAGGCAATGGTCCCATCGATGAGGTTTTTGATGGTGTATTTGATAAGATTGCCTCCAGGGTGCGTGTCTTGCTTCCACAGGATCTTGTAGGTGTCCAAGGCAGGAATGTCATACATATTATCAGAATAGCCATGTTTGACCATCAGCAACACTCGGAGGACATAGTCGCCATACATATGGAAAAATTCCCGCGGTCGCTTAAGATTGTACCCCGGATGGTTGGACAGGTGTACATGCTGTGGTACTCCCGTCAGTGAGACACCATCCTTGCTATTGTCACACAGAAAATATAACCGAAACTGGCATGAGGAGAGATCCGAGTTCTCCCAGGAGCCGGAATCTGCTGGCAAAACGATAAAGAACTTTGAGGTGGCGTAATCCCATCGGCTGTGGTCCCCATGGAACATGTTGAAGCAAATGTTGCGGTAATTCCAGTCAGGGACCAGTTTCTCAAGATGACGGATCTCTTCTACTATCTGCGATCCATCTTTTCCATCCAGAAGCGAATTAATGTCCACTTTGTCCATCTCGACCATCTTCACGAGCAAAGAGTGGTAATACCGGGTATTGGCTTCTAGTTGGAGAAAGGTTGCTCTGACTGTGTTCGGACCAAATTCTAGGCGCTTGTATAGATACATGGTCGTGGTGAATAGTCGCTCTAGGGGAATGGAGATCTCATTGGGAGTCAAGCTGACCATGCTGTGGTTACTGTCTGATAGATCTCCTTGGCTGTCAATGCAAACGATGGTGTAGTCGTCCTCTGGATTGAGCTCGATCCGCAATGGACTATGCCTAATTTCAGAGGACAATGTTTCTCGGATCAAAATGACGAGCACAAGTATGTATATTTCGAAAAGTACCAAAAAAAAAGTGAGGCATTGTATAATTTTGCATGCGAAACGAGTCCAACTTACAATTCGGCATACTCGTCAATCATAAACAAAAGCCATTCTTCTGACTTATCCTGCAGATAAACGACGCCCTCGAATGCATTCTGGATGTCGCTCCAGTGTACAAAGTATTTGCTGGTTACTGGGCAGAGATGAGTAGTTAGACTGGAGAGTCGTAGGCCATCTTGCGACCTGAACGTTTGAATGATGGGTGGTTCCATGGTTCAATTAAATGAGGAGAGAAGATTTTTCGAAAGAGGGGAAAGAAGATGAGAAAGAGGGCAAAGAGGGCAAAGAGGGCAAAGAGGGAAAAGAGGGCAAAGAGGGAAAAGAGGGAAAAGAGGGCAAAGAGGACAAAGAGGGAAAAGAGGGCAAAGAGGACAAAGGACAAAGAGGGGCAAAGCAATTACGATTTCAAAGTTTAAGATTCTGACTCTGGATAGGGCGAAGCACATGCAGTTCAAGGTTAACCATACGATTAAATTATCTTCACGACGTACACTTAAGGCGTGGGTTCAGGACAATTGGCGCCATAATTCACTCATTGGCTTGAACTTTTTCTGGAATTAAGCATTAAAAGACCGCGGAAATAAAGATATTGCCTTATATGGATCGTTAATACCTAATATTTGACACCGAGACGCGATACCCCTATGTTATGAACTCATTTGACATGGTCATTTTATTCACTGGCATTTTCGCCCAGCACCACTCTCGTTAAGTCCTTTGATCTGAAGATAAGCGTTGTGCAGCACGGCTACTGTTTCTTGAAGGTACTGAAACGAGCACTTTCTTTTTTTGGTTGCCCAAAGTGTGGCATCAATCTTTTCCATTAAGGCCCTCAACTGTGCTTCGCCTTCTTCAAATGCTCGTGCATTCTCGGCCTCCTTGGCTAACCTTTCAGCTTCCTTCTTTTCAGCTCTATGTTTCTGGAGCAAAAGAAGGAGCTGCGGTGAAAGCGTCTTCTCCAAAGAGACATCGACTTTGTTGTCACTAGTGATTGTTTCTTCCAAGACAGACGGCTCGCCCTCATAACTGATCTCGATCTCGTTGTAGATCCTTGGCACGAGATACATGTGCTTACAAGGCTCTTTGTACCGGGTGTAGTCGTTACAAGTGCAAGAAAAAACACGTGAAAAATCCGTGTTTGCGCTAACAGAATACGATTCACCAAATCTAGAGAAAGAATCGACTAAAAACTACAATAGAACAGTGTGAATGCAACAATTTAGAAAATAATAACAAAGAACACAAGAAACGAATATTGTCAAATGTAGGTACCTTTCTATCCTCGAACATGCCTATGACCATGTCCTTAGCATCAACAAATGGCAATGCCATTGCCTTTGCATTTCTTGCTGCTGCAGACTCGGACAGTGTTATAGGTTGTATTCCACGACTGATCTTGTAATAAGAGGTCCTGAAATCAATGTCTACCGAGCCTTGTAATAAAAACACCAGATCATCAGGGCGCAAGTCCCTGGTGTATCCCAAATACTGCCTCTTGAAGGTCTTGTGCCAGCTTTCCACTAAATTATTAGTGTTGATATGCTGATTATCCTGTTTCAAAAACAAAGTAAGATGTACTCGTGAGATATAATTGCAAGCGTAGAGACAGAGACGAAGGAAATAAGAACGTATTTCTTCACCTCTCTGTGGTAGAGGGCCCATTTGGCCAGTTTGTTTGGTTCCATCCAAGTTCTGATGTAGGCAATAAGCCTTTGAGCCTGCGGGAATGATGTTTGAAACCTCCTCCATGCTTCCTGAAGTGTGGCCTCAGAGTCTGCATTTCGAATAGCTTTCAAAGTTGAACGCATCTTGTTACTATCCTCAACCTTTGTTTGGGCGAATATAGATAAAGCGCAAAAAAAAAAAGATCAGTTAAAATTGATACCCTCGGCAAGCAAAGTCGTACTCAATTTCTGTTACAAAGACAGGGAGAGAGAGAGCAAGAGAGTGTGTGCATGTGAGTGTGTGCGCGCGCGCGCGTGTGTGTGTGTGTGTGTGTGCATGCGTGTGCGCGCGAGAGAGAGAGCAAGAGAGAGTGTGCATGTGTGTGCGTGCATGTGCGAGAGAGAGAGAGAAAGAGAGAGAAAGAGAGAGAGACGTTATATTTCGCTTACATTGTGTAGCTCTCGCAATTTTCGCTCCCAAGCTTGTCCTACATGGAATGTACAAAAGTAAATTTCCATTGGAGGGAGTGGGAATGCCCGCCTCAGTGCTTCAGACTCTGCAATGGAGCAATCGACCATGAACTTGGATGCTCGGAGCCCGCAATCAGTTTTCAACCACATTAACCACTCAGTAATTATGTAGCTATAGTTCAATGAGAAAAAAAATAAGGATATTTGGTCCTGGATACCGGGCCTACATCAAACAGGCTAACAAAATACATATAAACAAGACTCTTACGTTGATTCGGAGTTGCACACCATGAATGCAATAGGTATGCCAGTTTGCACTTTTCGATCCTTGACGAGAATGGTGAACAAATACGCGGAAGTAAAGACTTTGTCGTTTTCTGCACTCGGCTTTAGTGATTTAACTGCTTTGTGTGTTGAGTCCATACATATGACGGTGGTGTTGTCCTCCATGATCTATAGAATGATCAACAACAGCAACGCCGTCAGTGTTGGGTTGAGAATATTCCGGTACTAGCATTGCATGCAAGCTATCCACACACCTTGAGCTGGAACTTTGAACACCAAGCAAATAAATAATGGTTGCTGTCCTGAATGGCCCCATCCTTGAACATACTTTTGCCACCCTCAGCTGCAATCTGTTCAAGCCAAAGCTTCACACTAAACGTAGGACTGACTGCCTTCCGAGATTGTTTCGTCCGGTTGCGATATACGACAGTTCGAACATCGTCATACAGCATGTAAAGACATGGAGGCAATAAACCAGGGGTATCTTGATCCTCGATCTAAATGAACAATATGATATATTAGAAGATGATTGTGGGATGAGGATTTTATGGGTCCAGGACAATATCCAGATTTTATTGCGAGTAAGAATGGAGTTCAAACTCGTAACACAGACATAGAAAGAGAGCAAGGGTGGGAGCGAGAAAGACCCACACTTTTCTTTGAGAAACATAAACAAAGGATTAAATTACCTGACGGAGCGTCCAATTGTCTAAACGAAGTCGAGCTTTTATTGCTTTCCAGTCAAAGCCATCTGCAGCCATCTTTTTGACCCACTCAAGCTCAATACCACTCAATGGCATTTTCGACCTCGCCTTTGCTGAATCCTCATGGTTGTGGCGCCATTGGTACTCCACCTCGACTGCATCTTTATCCCGCAGCTTCCGCATCCTGATTTCAGCTGCACAACCTTTGCCAACAGAGTCGCGTTTGATTTGCAGTTGTGAAGGAGGACGATGTCTTCTGCAACAAAATCGAAAGCTCCAATCGTACATTGGTGGTCTTCCAACAGAACCTGGAATTATTGTGTGGATTGGGAGTAGATCGTTGGCGTTCTCCTTCTTAAGTGGGATGTGTCGAAAACCACTCTCAATCTTCATTTGCCATTGCAAGGCGGATCGCTCAGTATGCCAAAAATTCTTGAACTCCTCGCCGGTGAGGGTTACTTTCCACACGTCCTTTTCCATGGAAATAGTGAAGGGTGTGACGAGATTGCGAGGATCGAATTCATCAGAGAAGAGAATGATATCCTTCACCCTCAAACCACTCATGCTTGAATGTGAGAATAGATGGAATAGGAGGAATCGGGAGAAGGAGGATGAAGATGGTGGGGGGGGGGGGTAGCCGGTGGAAGGGAAGGAGGAGGAAAGTGGGTTGGTTTTTATTTGGTGCCTGTTTTTTTAAAAATACACAAAGGATTCTGACTCCGTTTCTCGATTCCCGGAGTTAATGTTTATTGGCAGAAACCTTTTCAAGGAAACGATGGATGTGCCTGTTTGTTTGAGAGAATCGATCCTCACGGTATTTTGGGGCAATCGTATTTTGTCCGATATCCTGGATACAAAAACAAATACATAAGGCGAGAAGGGAGGAAGCCCACATCCATGCTCATTTGTTACAATCATGGATTTGAGATACACCAACAAATGCCATGTAATAAAAGCATATGTTTATTCACTTTGTCCAACTGGAGTCGGGGACCTGCTTTTGTTCTGCAAAGGCGTCGAATGTGTTGTTGACTGGGTCTGGTAACCGCCTAGCTGCTTCCTTGCAATTTCAAGAAGCTTCTCAAGCTCCTTCTCCTTGGCCAACATCCTCCTCTCCCTTTCCAAAAGAAGCTCCCTCTTGTGATCAAGAACAACCTTTTCCTGCTTTGTCACTGCATTGATTTCGGCAAGGCGGATTGCTTTCCTAAGCTCAATTTCTGCCAACTTGGTCTTCTGAATTAAATCCATCTGTCTCATTTCTGTCTCTTTCCTGGCATCGATCTCATACCGACCCAATGCGTTGAGAACATTGAGTAAACTGCTGATAGGTCGCTGCTGTTGTTCTTTGCACTTTGTACCTCCTTTTGGTTGTTCGTCGTGGTTGGTTTGTGACTCGATAATCCCTTGTGACTCTGGTCCTGGTGTTGCTCGATTCACTGAATGATGCCGGTCTCGCGAAGTTCTCTCCCGAGCTTCATCCTCTTCCACGTCGACTCCGTCCTCTGCATCAGCATCCTCTGCCGCTGCCGTTACGTCCATCATTCCTTGGTCAAGCTCGGACCATGCATCCACGTAGTTCCTCTCGTCCTCGCTACCTTCATCAGAATGGTGTTGGGTACTGTGAGGACCATTGGCGATAACATTCTCGTGGAGGTTACTGGAGGGGTCGGTATAAAAGGTAACGCCATCGCTGCATACAGATGCCCATACTGGCTCCAAGACGAAGTAGTGGGTGTATTTCTCCTTGACCGTATCCCGCCAAGTCGACTCCTCCATGCCGCCTGAGGTCAAGGAATGTCGTAACCGATGTGCAGCCTTGAAATGTTGTAACATCTTGGCAATCTTGTTCTTGATCTTCCCCTCATCAACCAGGAATCCAGCATGCTCCTCCTGCTGATTGAACTCGGACGCAAGTTGTCGATGAACGGCAGCCTTCGTCCTGTATCGAACTCCCGGTAAGACCGAGTTTTCCTTGCCAGCTTGTAGTGGGAGGTAGATCTCTGGGTCCATTAGTCGTTTTGCTAGCCATAGTTCTCTGTCGCCTTGGAAGAGTGTGTCATCGGTGCCAGTTTTTGCCTCCTTGGGGGGCGGGGGGAGTGTCAGCTCCGAGGACATAGTCTTGCGCCTATTTGCATTGGCTACTGGTGCCGAGTTTATTACTGCCTTTGTCGAGTTGGAGTAGTTGGAGCGCGAGGCAGCTTTCGATTTTCCAGATGCAGCGGGGGGTGCCATGGATGCGATGCAGCTCCATTAAACTGCTAGAAGGAGTTGAGGTTTAAAAAAGTATGTTTGAATTGAATGCAGATCTTGCTGTCGAGGGTGCCATTGTTGATTAGATGGTATGCTGACTAGTGCTGTGATGTTGGTGTTGTTGGTAGCTGATAAAAAATGGTGGTTATTGGTGACCAGGGAAATGATGCTTGTCACAACGACAGGAGGTCCACTGGCATTTTGTCTGTCCTCTCGAAACATAAGATCGGAATCGATAAACGGGAAGATTCCCATTTCTTCCCGCCCTCTTTTTTCTTTTGCTCCCACTTTCCCCTTTCCTTTAGCTCATGCAAGATGCATATGGTGGCAAAAATTACAGAAAGTGATTGGTCCAAGGTTGAATGCTCCAAGTAACAAAGAGGACAAAGTAAGAAGAAAAGAAAACCACACATCGGTGCTCCTTGCTAACCAATTCTTATAAATACTCTCTTCTTCACCACACCCTGTCTCTTCTTCTTCACCACACCATCTCTCCTCTTCTCTCTTCTTCATCACATCATCTCTCTTCCTTACTGCACCACCCCATTCCGCGCCCTAATGGGCATTCCATACTTATGGCCATTCGTACAGAAAATGGGTTATGAGGCCCATGTACTGTCTCAGTTTCCTCGGGATCCTCTACCCTCGAACTCGTACTATCGTCTGGATGTCCTCGCCTCTTTTTTTTCCACAATCCGCCGGACCTACAATAACCATGATTTGACAACCGCCAACATCATCTTTGAGCGGCATTTGAGTTCCTGCCAACTTCCCAAATCGTCTACTTTTCTTTATGTGGACGGCCCTTCACCAGAGGAGAAGCGCCATACGCAAGAGTTAAGGGAGGCGAGGCGTGTTCATGCTTTGGAGAGAGCTGAGGCATGTATGAGCGACATGGAGGATATCTTCGGACGGGGAGGAAGGCTCCGGAAATCCCATTTCAGGAAGCTAATCAAGCATATCGATGGATCCTTTTATTGGTCTCTGGACGCCCGCAGAAGTCTATCCCAGTTTTTGCGTGACCAAGGATGGAATATCGTCGAGTGTCCTTCGGAGGCCGATATTGCGATAGCCAAAGACTGTACAGCCAATGACATCGTTATCTCGGGAGACAGCGACAGCCTCATCTATGCCTCCATCAGAACTATTTGGAGGCCCTTGGCTAGGGGCGGCTATCTCGTGTATGATGTCCAAGTGCTATTGAAGCAATTGGAGATGTCAAGAGCCGCCCTCACAGTGCTTGGTATAGTATGTCGCAATGACTACTCCTCCAACATAACTCGAATGGGGGTCTCGACCAACTACAGTATCATTCAACCTCTCAACGATACTGGTAAATACTTTTTTTTTTAATAATGCATGATAGTATTCATTGTATCTGACAAACCTTCTTTTCCTCATTGGTAGATCCTGGCGCGATTTTACAAGCCTATATGGCTCATGAGGAGGTCGCCTGCAAGCACCCCAGCAAGACGCACTTCAATGCAGCATACACGATCTTCGTCCTTCAGGAGTTCACCGTTGCGGGCCCTTCTGTACCCCCGCAAACATTCAATCAAGAAGATGCTACTCAGGATCCTTCACAGAGACCTGTGGCTCTAGAGGATGTGCATCAGACACTGAAAGATATTCGTCTCCAAATGAGCGAGAGAAAGAAAAGGTAAGGAATGTCCCATCTATGGATTCGTACTTCATGTATAATAAATCAATCATTATCAAAGTTAACCTTTTAAACATTGTTGACCAAACCCTCTAGATCTTTTACGGATGATCAGGCGGAGGAACGACCACTCATATTCAACCGGTATAATAGGAGCATGTCCATGTCCAACTTGACAAAAGGAAGACTGCTGTCCACAAGTGGACTGGCAATCTTGGATCTTCGTGTGAACCATTCTCACACAAAAAAAAAATCCACCAACA
>KN042429.1:803050-852434 GCA_000739165.1 Podila verticillata NRRL 6337 | reverse complement strand
CAGGGTGAACCTATGACCCCAAATGTATTGGTGAAAATGATTGAGTGCAAAAACGATCCCAAGCAACTCCTTTTTGTATGCTGGATAATTCCGTTCACTTTTATGCAATGCTCTCACCTGGAACGAGATGAAGTTGATCTTTGACTCATCTCCATTTGGTAGTTGGTAGATTACTGTTCCTATTCCAACTCCAGATGGGTCCATCACAATATAAAATGGCAAGCTGAAATCCGGAAAACAAAGGCAAGGCACAAGAATTATCAATCACCACAATTTGTCAAAGCTCTGTCTCTTCTCTCTGGTAAGTGAAAACATGCCCTGTTTGTTTTGTATTGCTTCCAGAGGTGCCACCAGCACACTATACAGTGGTATATATTTGCGGAAATAGTTAAATAAACCTAGGTATCTTTGTACCATCTTTTTGTTGCATGGGTATGCCCAAGCATAAATATTCACGATTTTCTTTGGATTAATTTGACGGCCTTTGCTGTTGACCATGTATCCTAGCAGTAGCACTTCAGTACAGTAGAAATTACATTTGTCTGGATTGATAATGAGCTTCACTTCAGTTAAACACTTTACTACTGTTATACAGTGATCAAGGTGGCTTTGACCTTCTCACATATGTGAAATAATATCGTCAACAAAATTATCAGTGAAATTAACATCACTGAATAGCTCTGACAATCCTCTTTGGAATATACTTGTGAGCAGTTTTAATCCAAAAGGTGCACATGTGAATTTGTACTGTCAGTTATCATATGTGAATGCTGTAAGCTCTTGGCTTTCTTCTTTAATTTTCATTCAATGGAATGCTTGCAATAGATCAAAGGTAGAATAACGTGCCACTCCTGCCACTTTTGCATGTACATCAGAGATCTTAGGCAGTGGAAATTGATCAGTGTCTAGTAGTTGCTTGTTTAGCATATGTGGGTCCAAGCAAATGTGGTGCTTTAGTATTTTTCCTTCTAGATCTCGCCTTGCAGCCATCATGAGTGTGCTGTTATATGGACAGTGCCCTTCTATTGGTACAATAACGCCATCTTTGAGCCATTGCTTTATGGTTTTGTCAACCTCAGTTTTCTCCATTTGTGAATAAAATTGTCTGGGCCTTTCTTGTACTTTACAGTTTGGTCCGACTTTTAATTCTACTACCATTGAAGGTAGGGTGCAATGTGATGCTGGATCAATCTTGGCATTTTCGTCCAGATAGGGTTGTAATTTATGCATGAATTCTACCTTTTCAGCAATAAATTTGGGTGTTAATTCCGCTTCCAGTGTCTTTAGTGGCACTAGAGGTGGTTTCTCATCTGTAGGGAGGGACCCATAGAAAATCTTCTCACTTATAGTGTGGAAGCCTGATGCCTGCTATGGTGAACCCTAGCATCAAGAAAAGGTCCATTCCAATCACAACGTCATAGTGGTTGAAGTCCATGACATGCATGTGTACTTCTAATGATTTTTTGTTGCAAATGAGCTGTATGTGATTGCATGTAGTATAATCAGGGACTTTCATTCCTGTTTTGATCAAGGCTACGAACTCTCCAGGCATTGAGCCGAAGCATATGCCAGCATCCTGTGCTAGATCTCTGCTCAGGAGTGATATCGTAGCTCCAAGGTCTAATAGAGCTGTACATAATATGCCATTGATCATGCATGGGACCAATAGACAGTTATCTCCTGGTATCGGTTTTTTGAACCCATAAATATTTTTCAAGTCTTTAGGGTGTAGATAGTTTGAATGGTGTTCTTCATTATCAAATTCAATATCTCGCATATGTATGTTGTCATTCTTATCAAACGTGCTGACTGCCTTGAAGCTAGTATTGTTCGGCCGATGACTGCAGTCATCTTGGCAATGGTCCTGCTACTTATGTACATCATTGTCACTATGGCCTTTTCCATAATAGTTTCGACCATTGTTATCCATGCAACGTTCTTTGGACTCATACTGACAATTGTCCTGGCAGTCACAGTTGTCTTGGCAGCCAGGAGATCATGATCACAAATGTTGTTGATGGTCTCTGTCTTGCTCATTGTTTCGTTTTTTAGCATCAGCCTTGCGGAAAAAACAATTCTTGTAGTGGTGCGGCTTAGTGGCATCTTTACAGGCCTGAGAGTAGTGACAATCCAATGATGATCCTGATGAGTTGTTCGATCATGACGAAAATGTCAATGACTGGGACTTTGAGCACCTCATCTTAGGCATAACGTCATAGTGGTCATCAGTATGCATGTGTTTAGGAGCTCTGTCTTGTCCATTGCCCAATGTACTAATGTCTGCTTTAAACTGGGATAGGAACCAGGCAGTATGGTCAGTTCTGTTGCCTTCAATGGCACCGGGGGTCTCATGTAGAAACTCGAGGTACTCTTTAATGGACTTAATGTTGTCCAGTGACTTGTATTTGTTCATAGTCACCTGCATGCTGACATCTGAGAGGTAACAGCCAAGCAGCTTGACTAGCCATGAGCAGTCATTGTCATCCATGTTGGCAGCTTCCATAAGCAGAAATAAATGATTGGAGAACATGCACATGGTCTCGCCATGCTCAGGGTGCATTTTAGTAATGATATTGGCAACTTTGGAACTGACAGACTTGAATTTAATTGATTTGTGCAGGGCTTTGATTGCTTTATCCCATGTCCAGTCTTCTACAGGTGTCTGTGCAATTGCTGTCTCATAGTCCTTGGCAAGTCTGATCTTGACAAGTGACATAGGTAAGTACAACCAAGCAACTTTGTCAAAGAGGTTGTCTGTGAGATGCAGTCGGAGCACTTGCTTGATGTCTTCTTTGAACTTTACGACCCTTTTAGCAATCTCTAGAAGTGCTAGGTCCTTGTCATTACTCAGAGTCATCCAATTGACTTCTAAGGTGGGTTGGTTTTTTAACTCAACATGCTTCAGCTTTGTGACATTGATATTCTTTGTACCTTTGATGATAGGAATATGGTCAATCTTATAGACGGCTTTAATGGCTATGTGGACAGAGTTGGAAGGGTCCCATTTGACTATGCAGTCATCAACCTTCAGTGCCTCTGTGCCTGCATTGTCTTTTTTCTTCTTGCTTGACAAGGTAGATGTCAAGTCTGTGGTGACATCATTGAGACGGACCTTGAAAGCCATGTAGAGCATTTGTTTGGCATCTTTTCCACAGTCCTTGAGCTGTTTAACTTGGTTCATGACTGAGTCTTGAATGGCTGTTCAGTTCTCATCCAGCTTGCACAATTCTGCTTTCTCATGAGCCGAGCCGAGCCAGAGTGCTTTAATGGCTCTCGTCACCTGATGATGCCTTGCATTTAGAAACATAATGAGGTATAGCTTCTTGGAAGCTTTTTGCCTATAGGCTTTGACTTGGTCTCGAAGTCCTTGCTCAGATTCTTTGTACTCGGGTTTGCTGCTGGAGTCAGAGTCAGCTTCTTCTTTGAGTTGCATGCCTTGCATTATGGCTGCTATTTGGTTGTCCAAGTCTCCGTCGGTCATAACCAAGTCTTCTCTGCCTTCTGGGGTAGTCTCACGTTCAGAGTTGCTGCTTGAGCCCTCTTCTTGTTCCTCATTTGCAGTTTTGGCTGCCGGCTGCCTAGTGGCTCCTTTGGGTTTGGGTGGTGGCAGCCTAGTGGTGCTACGTTGGTTAGTCATGGTGGCAAGGGCATGGTAGGCAGTGAATAGTGTTGCAATAAATAGATAAATAATAATGTAGGTGTCAGTATACTTGCATATTGCTGTTGTTTTTGCATTGTGGCTGATAATTTCCTGCATTGGCCTGTGTGATCTGCATCCTCATAGCCCTCATCAACATTGAGCTAGAGCCAATTGAAATCAGCCCATTTCTCACTTTGACCCTTTTTTACTTGTGTTCGATTGATGTTACCTCTTCTCTGCCACCATCATTGTGTTCCCAGGTACTGCTTCAGTTAGACCATGCTCAATGCCAGTCCTCTAGACAACATTCATCATCCCCATCAAAAATGAAAATTCAATGAAAAAGAGAAAATCTTGACAATCTGCCTAATGACGTTTGTCCTCTGCCTTCAGGATACTGATCAGCACACCTTTTTCTGTTGGATAGTCTTGAGTGTTGTCTCATTTAGCAAGCATCATTCCTATATGATTAGAAGAATTGGTATGTGCAGGAATTTAGCATGTTCATGACTCTGCTGTCACCAATTTAAACCTTAACAGTCTGTTACCATCTCTTGTGTAGCTAGGAAGCATGAGCAGAAGGAAGCCCAGGACAAATGAGAGGACCAGCAGCTTGTGCATGAGGAGCATCTACAGTTGGAGGAGATGGAGGCCTTGATTGATATGAAAGAGGATCCAGACTTGCAGCTCACCCTTGCTCTGTCTCGCTCACTTGACAAAGGAATGAAGCACCCCAGATCTGTGTCCACAACCCCCTCAGTTGGCTCATCAACATCAACAGTCATGTCTGTGCAAGAACAAGATGCATGGGATGAAGTACAATGACAGAAATGCCACTACAAGGATATGCACTTGCTAGTGGTAGAGCATTGGAGGCTGGCTCAAGAGATGGATGAACAGGTCTGGAAACAAGATGGGTGAATATTAGACCTTCAGCAACAGATCCAAGACCTACAACAGCATGTCATCAACCAGCAACAGCAAATCCAGGAGCACCAACAGCTTATTAGTGACCAACAACAGATGATCTACACCCTACAGTCAAAGCAACCACCACTTAGAACCCTCCTTCACCTTGGCCAGGATCAGCACAGGCAGCAAAAAGGCAAAATGCTGATGGTGGAGGAGAAAAGGGCCACACTTCATTGCTTGGGAGTGTATGTCCTGGAGAGAGCACTTGGACCAGGCATTGCCACTAAGGACCCATATCTCAGGACTGCTACCTATCTTGGAGTATCACAGAATACCATCTGCAAGGCTGCATCCAGTGAGGAAAGGGAGGATGGCAGGGGCAAGTGGAGGTGCTACTCCTCTATCCATCTTATGGCTTCAGATCTCTGAGAGAAGGCAACCTCTTTGAACCTTCAAGGACGAGCTGTCATTCTGAGCCACCTCCACAAGTACATAAAGGACTCTTGGTCAGACAGTTATAGTGTTCCAAGTCATGAGTCAATCTGCAAGATGATGTGCATGATGGGGTTTCAATACAAGAAGGTTGGCACAACCAAGAATTTTATTGATACACTTGAGATCCATGGACTGAGGCATGAATATCTGAAAAGGCAATACTCAGATGACTTCAAGGATGCATTGTTTGTGTGGTGGGTTGAGTCTTACTGCAACCAGTACCATGTCTGTGATAACATCAGTCCTCTTTGTATTTATCACCTCAATACCTCAATTGTGTCTCTCTGAGATATGAAATCAGTAAATAGCCATCACCTTTCAATTACTAGTCTTGGTTTCTCCCACAAATGATGGTCCTTCACAAGAACAAAACAAACAGGGGGAGGCAATATGTTATCATCCATGCAGGTAGTGCCATTGGGTGGATTGGCTCACCATGTGTCTGGGAAGCCAAGAGTGGAGGTGATGACTATCATTCAAATATGAATGCTGACATCTTCAAGGATTACATGAAGGATTTGTGTTCACACTGCCAGAACATAGGCTATGCCAAGGTTGTCTTCTGTATGGACAATGCAGCATATCATCATCAACTTGTTCAAACCCCTGGTGCAAAAGAAGAAATGCATTGCAAGACACTCTTGAAGTACAAAAAGGATGAGCTGGTCAAGCACCTTATTTGGCAGGGTAGCACTCTGAGCAAGGACAAGCTTATGAGGTGGACACAAGGTGCCTTATATGAGATGGCAACACGTCCAGAATACAAACCTCCTTTTGCTGTGCAGCAGCTTGTTCAAGGGTATGATATAGCATCCTCTTGCCTGCACTGAATCAACTCTTTATTCTGCTATTAACCCCTGCTCTGTCTTTAGGTATGGCTACCATGTCCTTTGGCTCCCACCATACCACCCCAATATCAATTCCATTGAGGAGGCATGGGGGGTGACAAAAGGACATGTACTCTACAAGAATGATGGAAGCAGTTTTGCAGCTGTGCGTGATCTTATTTTTGAAGGCTTTGAGAAGGCTGCACCAACTTGGCCAGACCTGGTCCAGCTGTATCGGGGTGCACTATTTCCATAGAAATAGTGCGCATTTTTTAGTTGACTGAACATATCACATTACTGGTCTGTGCTCACTATAGAAAAAGGAGTGCAGACGGAACATAAAAATACAACTCACTTCTTCTGTTCTTGTCACTCATGGTCCCTACACCTATATACTTTATATCCAGAAACGGAACACCGGCAGGCTATAAACAATGAGAAGCAATATATCAAGGAGGATCGTATTCGGCTCAATGAACCTCCTGGCTCGCCACTAATAATTGAGATGGACAGTGAGGATGAAAGCGAGGAGGATGAGGATAATAGTGACAGGGATGAACTGGACATTGACGAGCTCAGTGACTCTCTCACTAAATAAAATGTTTTCAATTGAATTTTAAATCTACGTACACAGAGCTCACATTCTACTTCATGCTTGTGGGACTATAGATACTGTCCCTACCACACAGCAGAGTAGCGTGTTTGGAGCCCATGCATGTATTCTATGTTCTCATCTGAGGACCAGGCCATAATTGCTTGGGCACAGCAGCAAGTGGGCTATTTTGGCAAGGCTCCTGTTATATCCGTTTTCAACAGCCCATGGGCTAAAACAAGACTGGACAGTACCATGGAGAGAGCAGACGGCTCATGGAGTGAGTGCCTGTGTTGCGCCAGTGCGAGTTGGGCACGATTGTTGCTTATGTTGCCTTCGAGCAACTGAGTATTGACCATGTGTTATCCAGGGAGTTAGTGCCTCTATTCGAATCCATTCGAATCCACTATGGTTTGCATTCGATTTGTGCACATTCGAATTCGAATCCAATTCGAAATTTTGATTCGAATGGGTGCACTATTGCAATGCGTTTCAATCGAGTTGAAACTACAATATCTACACAAACCAAGATGAGTTCGAATAGATTCGAATAGAAGCCCCTACAGAGAGTTAAGGTGGCACCAGAACTAGAATCTGTATATTTTGCTGAGCACTTACTGAGGCCCATGTTTTCTCCTTGGTCATCTCGCACACATAAGATATCGGTGAGAATTGCTTCCAAAACGACAATGTGTGCACACACACTTTCTGGGAGAGCCTGGTATATATTTTAGATGCGCCGAGTCCCATCTAGGCGGGTGACTCCTCGTTGGCTATCGATTGCTTGACTGCTGGAGCGTTCTATAATATGAAAAATACATATCTTGGTGGGTGGCGCCGTTTTTTTGCTTGTAAAGGACCTAGGGCTGAAAACAAGAGTTAGAATCACCAGTGCCGCAAAGATAGTTGTAGATTGCTCTAGAGTACACGAGTCACTGGTGAATCTATAGTGCTGGCGGAATGCCGCTCATATTGACCATATAATATTGGTCATATTTCTCTTTTGTAGTAACCATGCTACAACTAGCATTTCCAGTAAGTGTTTAGCTGGGAACTAGTCTCCTTGGACATCTCGCCCGCATATGGTATGAATATACGATAATGAGCAAGCTTACTCTGGAATGACAATGTGCGTACTTCCAGCCGCGCGCTAAGTGGGATCATGCACTCTTTCTTCTCTATCCCGCTCAAATCACCTCGGCCAAGCAATTTTAGAGCTTGGAAGAGGTGAAGTAGTAATTCAGGTGCGGAGAGTCCATCTGGGCCGGCTCTTATCATATCCTGAGAGAGACCAGGTAGCCAACTTCAGTGTTTCTCGGCAAGTGAGGACACGATCTGGGAGGGGGGGGGGGCATTAGGTTTCTACGGAGCGTGGGCTGCAAGAAAAAGTAAGTAGTATCAGCGATGTCGAGACTGTCGATACCACCTTCGTACATAGGTTCATGGGTCTGTGCTACTTGGGAGTGAGCAAACCATGGTTCCAGTAAAGACGTTTTTTGAACATATTATGTCACACATGCATTGTCATTGAGAGCTAATTGAAGATAGTGTCTCCGTGGCCTTCTTGTCTGGATCACCTCGGCCGAGCAATTTAAACAAGGAATCGACAGGCGCGGTGTTGCCATTTGTCGTGGCATGTGAACACTTGTAATTTTAAGGTTTCTAACACAGCGTCAGCTTCGCTCACTTTCGGAGGTACGATTATTCACAGATAGTCCCTTCCATGTGATGTGTAACCAAGCGTCGAAGATTCTCCTGGAAATCTATGATTATTTATTTTCGTCTGACTGGAGCTACCTATTCTCTTTCACTGAGCCTTGACCTCAAGCTCACTAACTCGCAAGAGTGTGTGCAGGGGCTTAAACTGGTACCGCCTCTGGAAGTGTTTTCTCCTCTTCTTCTTGAAAGTCTCGATCATCTTGCCCTTGGGCTGCTCAATTACAGTGGCCTTGATAGAGAAGTACTCGGGGGAGACATATGGCTGGCCCTGGATCGAGTAGTCTTTTGATCCAAGTTCCTTAATTTGGTTCAACTCGATAACGTCGCCCAGTTTGACGTCGTTTAACCTGTCCAATACAATGATGTCGTTTTTGGTGATCAGGTATGGTCGATTCTTGATCTCTGCCACGGCGTAGTAACGAAGCTGATTGCGAAGCAAGTTGATAGGTGATTCCGCGTTAATAGCTGACGTTGGTGAAGTGGTGGACGTAGTTGGGATGGAAGGGGTTGCTATTTTTGTGGTGGAATAAGAAAATACCAGCGTTAGATCAGGTCCAGCCTCCTTGTAAATGATTTTCTACCGTTTCCAGAGCATTCTTGCTCGAAATGATTACATTGCAAAGAAGCGGCTGTGACATGGAACAGTCTTGAAGACGATACTGTAGCGGCTATAAAGTGTCCGAGAATACAAAGTGAAGTGTGAGCAACTATATTATGGTCGCGGTCCTGAGGTCTTGAGGGTTGTTTGGAAGAGATACAAATCGTCTCTTCGGGACCATGAACTCAGTAACAAAATAGTGTGGAATGCCTACCGATATTCATGCGCTGAGCTGACATGAAGCTGCCCGAAAGTGTCCTGAGCATTGTTGGGAAGGGTAATGGTGTGGAAGGAAAGCATCAGGAGCCGAGGTGTGTTTATGGATTCAAAGACAGTCCCAAGCCACACTCAAATTCTTTCAAATAGAGAGGTCTGAATCTTTTATGTCAAATTACAAGAGGTCAACAAATCCAAATCAAAACCAAACTGTAAAACTATCGCGAGGAGGTGCACCTTTGCGCCCCTCGGCGCGTTTGCTTACAACAGTGATTCCTACCGACCTTTTATCATTTATCAGCCGTACTGCACCGTGCTCCTTAGAGCTCGCTCCTGCCGAATTCTTCGAGTGCTTTGGCAAGCTTGCTGGCTATGTCTGTCGTTCTGGTGGTCCTGCTAATTCCAAACATGTTCTTCCAAGTCGACCTGAGTTTCAGCAGAATCTGGCCTAGAGTCCTATGACTTTCAACTAGGCAGCTTACAGTGCCCATGAGGGACCACAATTGGGCCATATTTCAGCCAAATGCACAAATATGCCGCGCTTTCTCAGATCATGTTCTCCGGACATAGTAGCGGTGGAATCGCTCAGGTACGCTTATCAGATTGGACATTTTGATGCGACTGAATTGATAAACATGATGTTGAGAGCATGGCGAATATCGGTGTTTCTGTCTCTCATTTTGTCAATTAATCCTGGTGGAATGCTCTCGCCTCCATTCAACGACACTAAATTCGTAAGTTTTCGGACACATCAATTAACGGAGGATTGGCGCAATTGGCAGCGCGTCCGTCTCCAAAGCGGAAGGTCGGGAGTTCAAGTCTCTCATTCTCCAGAATTTGGCTCTTGGATTCATCAAATGACTCCAAATGCCGGCTCTTTTTTTTCTTTTTCTTAAAGGAAAATCTGCTTGACAACCTAGGTTGATCGCTTTTATTCCTCGACCCTCTCAATATCTATGCCAAGGCCATGTAACACACTTTTTTTTGGGACTCAGAAACGTGCGGAGGAAGGGCAAATCTCTTTGGAGCGACTTAAACTCCTTCGCTCCCCCTTGTAGCATTACTTATGTAGCCTGAGAAGTGGTCATTGAAATGCTGTTGTCGAAAAATATCACTTTCTTGGTATTCAAAAGCCGTGATGATGATGGTAAGATTATAAGGCAAAGGGTGGTACATGGACTTGTCACAGAAATTGAGAAGGTTGATGTATAAAAACGATCAACCTAGGTAGTCAAGTATATTTTCCCTGATACAATGGACGTGAGAGGACAGGAAAACATCTTCTAGAAAGACTTTGAGTCCGCTGGCCACCAGTTGGTGGACTTCGATTGATATATGTTGTGAATGAAATCTAGAGCCCAGGGCAGGCAGGCTTGAGGAAATCCTCCAGTTCTTGATCAGTCCAATCTAACTTATTGGTGTAGGTATCTTTCTTCACTGGACGGAGGAAAATATAGTGGGGCAAGTCTTTCCGAGGAACATAGCAGTCTAGGCACTCTGGGGATGGGGCTGTAGTTCACTTGCCAAAACGGAAGGTCGCATGGGAACTGCATGGTGGATGGACCACCACTAGAGATTCCTGCTTGAAGCCTGAGTGTTTACCTTCCAGATGGTGCGCCTGTGTGAGCGATTGGATGACAAGCAGGCACAGTAAGGCTGCATTGAGAAGGCTCGAAGTTGCCGAGTGCTTGCTCCTGCAAAGGAGACAGGCACAGTCTTGCCAACCGGTAACCTGGTGGTTCCAAGGATCGTATGGAGGCTTAGATCGGGCAGATCGGGCAGATCGGGCAGATCGGTGGTGTTTGACCTGTGGACAAAAAAACACTGAGGCGGCGAACCTGTTAATCTTGATATCTGTCCTAATTAAGGGCGGTTATTTAAAAATGTCAGGTGACTGAGCAACACCAGGAAACAAGTGCTCAAATATGTAATTTTGAAATCAGTTTTCGAATCCAAGGAGGATTGGCGCAATTGGCAGCGCGTCCGTCTCCAAAGCGGAAGGTCGGGAGTTCAAGTCTCTCATTCTCCATATTTTTGTTCCTGTCTACATTGACATCATTTCTTTTGTATTCACCCATTCCAAAACCTGGGTTGTCACCCTTGACTCCATTGACTCTTGCATAGTAACCACTCCCTTTTTGCTTTTTGCTTTTGCGTTTTGCTTTCGCCTTTTTGCCTTTTTTGTGGGACGCAGCGCAAAAGGCTGCTGCATGTTTGTTACTTGTAGCACTGGTTGCGGATGGTTCTAAATGGTACCATGAACATGACGGCTTCCTTCCTACACCATGGGTTATATTATTATATTCAAGCACACCATCGAAATACTTCGAATTAATCTAGCGCCAAAAAAAGCCTTTTTTTTTTTTTTTTTTTGGTACATGGTAGGTTGCCACGCAAGGCATCGCAATATCAGGAGTAAGAACCAGGGGTCATCAGAGAGAGGACTAGCAGCTGTAAAAGCTCGGGTATTTTTTATTAAATTAAGAATTATTGTTTCATGCTGCGTGCATATCTGCCTTCGATGCTCAAGACGGAGATTAAGCCACGGTGAGCTTCCACCTGGTAGGGCTGGTAAGGGGTATGTTCGCCATCCATGGAGATAAAGCCAGAAGAGGCCTTAGGGCTGACACGGAACGCCTTCACCTTCATGTAGCGGACCTTTGGTAGTATGTTTACAATTCGACAAGAAACAGCGTCAGCCAGTGAACAAATATATGATTCAAAGTATAAGGGAAATCAAGAAAAAAACCACTTACGTCCTTGTGAAAAACGTGTTCTCCTGTCTCAACACCAATCATGATAGCCAATCCGGCAATACGGCCCATGTTTTTGGAGAAAACCAAGAGATCAATGCAGCCGTCATTGGGCAGAGCAGCAGGGTTGGTGACGGTGCTCTTGGAGATCCAGGGCATCTTGGCACCAACAACAGTAACGTAATCGTCGTTCTCCACAACCCAGCCGTCCTCTTGACGGAGGGAGTCAGTGGCCCTTCCAAACTTGTCAATAATTGAAGTATGGTTTGTGTCAAGCTCGTCTTGAGTTTGATCAGCCCATACAACTGGTCTTTGGCGAGCCTCGTTATACTGCTCGTGAATCCTCTTGATGCTCGTCTCAACAGGGATGTAAGCCAGCTCACATCCTGTTGTGGCCTGAGAGAGTAGCTTGCCTACAGCCGAAACAGTGAAACGGGCTTCACCCATCCAGCGCATATGCTCTGTTCCCAGGTCAACATCGGCAATCAATCCAAACGACTGCAGAGCAAATGAAAAGAACCGCTCATTTCCTTGCGTCACCGAACAGAGGTCCACAGGCATAGCACGTCCCTTAATGACGCCAAGAGTTGCATTCCCCACGTGTGCACCATGATCCTCTCCCAAAAGAGAGAACGACAGAGCATTTCCCGAGCCTACATGATGATAATTGAAGTAAAATCTTGGGTCCGTTAGCGTTCACTTGTGGTACATGATTTGGTTGAGTATCATGTTGCCAAACTTGAGGAGAATCGTCACCTCCAGGGATTGCGCCAATGGGCAATTTGTGCGCAATAATAGCGTCGGAACGCTCCATCAGCCCGTTGATGACCTCGTGCACCACTCCATCTCCACTGACACAGACAACAGCGTCGTATTGAAGAATGTTGAGATCCCTTGCAATTTCCTTTGCGTGGTAGCGGTGGGTGGTATCTATTGAAGGTACAATTATGGATTAGAATACAGAGTTTGTGATGCATCGACACAGCAGGCATTCAGTCATACAAGTGATATCATAGGTGCATCCGGCAGCCTTGATGAGAGGCTCAGTAATATGTTCCCAGAGTCTCTTGGCGTGTCCTTGTCCACCAAAGGGGTTTACAAGAACCTTGAAGTGCTTTGATCTTTTCACATCTATTATTTGTTTATTTTGCATGAATTGAAGGTAGGAAAACGAGCAGGTTGGGTCAGTATCGAAGATGCAATCGTACTCGCTGAGCCCCTTCCATCAATAGACCGAAATAATACTCTCTTTACCTTTGTAGACATGGCTGAGGACATTGGCTTGCCATTGTGCCGCTTGGGTCTGGTCCTTGACTTGGAACTGAAAGACTTCAAGTGCTGACTCGCTCCTGGGTCCGGCTTTTGGCACACAGACTGCGATATTCAGCTGCTCCTGAAGTACGATATTCAGAATATCCACAGTGCGGATAGTGCGATTGACTAGCAAAGAAGGAATATACACCATTAGGAAAAAAATAGGGGGCACTGGAGGAAAGAAAACGCCAACTACACCTACCGGTACTGGATGGAGAAGGGCCACATGGCAAACAACCGCTTGACTGCTTGGTTTCTATATCGGTAGGAAAACCGGAATTTAGCATTTGGAACACGATGTCCGCATAAAGTTAAAAGACTCATTGACATTTCCTTGCGCGCTCTGAGTACCATTATGGTCAGGTGCATCGAACTCAAGGTGTTGTCCATTATAAGAGAGTTCCACCTGGTTATGGCCCGAGTGAACCTGGAGGAGGAACGGAAACGAGGCCATGGTTTATGCAAAGTGAAGTTTGAAGAGAATCTGGAAGATGGGATGGGGATGGAAAGCAAAAAGATTGAAGCGTACGTATGAGGTGATGGAGGATCGGGTTGTTGTGGACTGAAATGGAAGGAATGAAAAGAGGTGAAGGATAAGAGCAACGACTACTCGAAGAGAATCCTCGATCGATGCAGGGCTCAATATCTCCAATTTCGCGCTAAAAATTTTAAATAATTCTACCGCGTCCGTTTATTCTCGCCTTACTATGATACATTTATGCTTGAGTTGTTGTTCACTGGTCCTTTTCATCGGCCTGGTTCTTGCTTGGTGCATACAACTCGTGGAATTCGTCAATGTCACCGTCCTCGAGATTTGACACGCTGAAATCACATTCGAGCAGCGGAACCATCTTGGTTTTGTAGTACAGCTTGTACCCCAGGAACATGGCCAGGAAGAAAGGCAAACCAATGTAGCAAGCAATCAGGTTCACTGCCTTGGGGTGAGGCTTAGTAAATTCTGAGTATCCTTGACCACAGACGACAACAGTGCAGAGGATCAAAGCGTAGATGGGGCCGAAGGGGAACATCGCGGCCTTGTAGGGCAGACGCGAAACATCTCCGCCCTGAGCAACATATGCGCGACGGAAGCGGTAGTGAGAGGCAGCAATACCAAGCCAAGCAATGAATCCCGAAATGGATGAAATATTCAACAGCCAGTTGTACACCTCGCCAGAGCCCAACAAGGACGCGCCAAAAGACAGAGCGGCGATTAAGGTTGTAAAGGCCAAGGACTCCATTGGGATGCCACGCGAGTTAACGCGCCCAAAGATGGCGGGTGCCTTGCCATCACGGGCAAGCATGAACAGGGTGCGAGTCGAGGCATACATGCCAGAGTTACCGGCTGAGAGCACAGTGATCAAAATGACGGCGTTCATGATGTGCGAAGCAGGCTTGAAGGCCTTCTGGAGGACCAAAGTGAAGGGTGAAACAGCAATGGCAGACTTGTCGACATTTCCACTGCCCAAGAGGTTGGGATCAGTGTAAGGGATGACGAGTCCAATGATGAAAATTGAAAGGATGTAGAAGAGGAGAATTCGCCAAAAAACCTGCTTAATTGCTTTTGGGACGTTCTTGCGAGGGTTCTCACTCTCACCGGCAGCAATGCCAATCAGCTCGGTGCCCTGAAACGAGAATCCAGCCACAAGAAACACGCCGAGAATGCCTCCAAAGCCGTCAACTACGGGTGCGCCGGGAATAGTCCAATTGCGGAATCCGATCCTGTCGCCTCCGACGACTCCAGCATCGACCAAAATTCCAACGATAATGAAGATAATGACGGTCAAGACCTTGATGACCGAGAACCAGTACTCGGCTTCACCGTAGGCGCGGACAGACAGGAAGTTGACAAAGACCATGAATAGCAGGAACAGCACACTCCAGACCCAACTTGGCAAGACACTGGGAGAAACCCAAAATTGGAGAATCATTGCAGCGGCCGCAATCTCCACAGCTACTGTCACTGCCCAGTTGAGAAAATAGTTGACGCCGAGGGCTATATTTTCAAAATAAAAAGCGGTTAGCGGGTTGAGATCCTCAGACTTGAATGTTTGAGATCATTTCAACAAAGTATAGTGTAGTACCGAAACCGAGAGCAGGGTCGACGAAACGGGCGGCATAAGTGTTGAAGGATCCGGCGGTGGGGATCAAAGTGGCCATCTCGCCAAGCGACGTCATCATAAAAAAGACCATGGAACCGATCATGATATAGGCAATAAGGGCGCCAAGGGGTCCAGCCTGGGCGATAGAAGAGCCAGAGGCCAGGAAGAGACCTGTGCCAATTGTTCCCGCGATTGAGATCATGGACAGATGACGAGCCTTCAGTCCGCGCTTGAGTTCGTTCTCAGGAGCAAGCATGAGTTGTTGATCTGACTGGAAGGAAGGGAGTTTGGCCATGCTGCCAATCTTTTGAACGGATCGCGCAGATTGTGATGAAGATCTTGAGGTCCCTGGCATGGTTCCCATCTCGATACTATTCCTCCGCGTCATTGGGTTGTGTTTGTGTTTGTGTTCGTGTGCGAGTTTTCTTGTTGTAAGCGAGGGAATGAGATGTTCAAATGTAGATATCAAAGGTGTTTGTGAGGAGGAAGAGGTGAAGAATTATGTGCAGTCGTGTGGTATATTGTGATGTTGTTGTGGGTAACGATGTTCGAGGGAAAAAGAGAAAGAAGAATGAGAAGAAGAAGCGCCCTTTGCGATGGGTCCCTGTTTTTATGTTTTTTTTTGGAACACCAAAAAAAAAAAAAGATTATCGCAGTCAGCATGTTTCAGTCAGTCACTCGAAAAATTTTCCAAAAAAAAAAAAAAATCATCCCAGAACAGGTGTGCTTGACAGCCGCGCAATTATTCTTTGACATAGAATGTCCTTCCATGTCGCAAGGTGTGTGCTTGTGTGCACTGTCCACGAGCCTAAATTGACCATGTGTTTGTTTTGTTTTTGATCGTTTGTGTCACCCTTTTTGTTTAATTAATGTTGCTATAGTGGAGTAGCAGACGTCTTGCATACTAGCCACTTGCCAGCAAAAACACAACGCATAGTTTGAAGTTACTCTGGCCCATCCGCCTCTTTGCCTCCACTCGCATTGACGACAGCTTGGAAAGTATTCGGCTGTATGACTGCATTTGTCGGAGATCCTCAACATCGTCATCTCATCTGATGCTGGGATTTTAATTCAGTACACTGAGTACAGATGGATAAGTAGAGGAGAATGAAAAGAAAAAAGTGACCCAAACAGTAAGTCGCGGTTTATTAGTCCGCAGGTCGATTATATCCCTACGACGGGGACGAAGAGGCTCCAGCATTTTTAGCGGCAGCCGCGCCCCAGAGATCTTTAACACTGCGCGTCTGCTTCGACAGTTCCTCCGTTTTCTTCTTCGTATTATAAGGCCCACGTTTCTTTCTTGGCGAAGCCGGTGCATGCTGCTGGGATTGTGAGGTTGTGGGCTGCATGGGAGACGAGGCTCTGAGTGTCAATTCTGAAGATGCTGGAGCTGGAGACGCGTGAGTCTCTTCGGCAATCTCGTTGGCCACACTGCTGGATGAGATCACGTTCGAATCGGGCTCTGTCGTCACTGCGTCCTCTCTGTCAGTGTGCTGGACCACTGTCGGCGGAGCCTTCCGTGACCTACCACGGCCTTTGGTTGACTGGACGGTCGAAGCAGCAGCGGACTTTTTTGGGGCCAAGT
The DNA here is from genome assembly GCA_000739165.1 of Podila verticillata NRRL 6337. Classification (NCBI taxonomy): domain Eukaryota; kingdom Fungi; phylum Mortierellomycota; class Mortierellomycetes; order Mortierellales; family Mortierellaceae; genus Podila; species Podila verticillata. The sequence continues at coordinate 835,684 of KN042429.1, read as the reverse complement.
TTGGTAAGCTTGGAGAAGTACGGTCAGCCGGAGTCTCCGGTGGACATTCCATGTCGACGTCCTGATCCTCTGTTTCTCGAGGCGCCAAGGCTTCGTTAGATGTGGAGCCTCTTGTCATCATGGACAAGACAGATCGAGTGTTCGAGGCGCTTGTGTCTAACTCGATTGCTTCAGGTCGTTTCTTGGGAGGACGTCCTCTTCGCTTGGGTGGTTCATTTGATGCTGGTGTAGTTGCTGCAGTTGATATCTGTGGTGACTTTGACTTGGTGAACGACTCGTCCTCATCATCTTCCTCTTCGTTCCCGCGCTCCGTAGAATCGTTATCAGTCTCATCGCCTCTATTTCCTGAATCTTTGGACTTCGACATGGTAAAGATGGGAGCCAACTTCGTGGCAGTCAAACGAACGCTTCGAACAGGTCGAGTGGATACTCGCGGAGCAGAACGCGAGCCCTCGGCGTCGCTGTTGTCGCGGGCCTCGAAATCCTCGCCGTCGTCACTTCCATCATCCTCTCCTTCTTCGTCGCCGTCACCGTCGCCGTCACCGTCACCGTCATCACCTCCTTCCTTTCGCCTTGGCCTTGTTCGAGGCGATTTTGGAGGGACCCTTCGACTTTGTACCTTTCTTGGTGGGAAGGATCTTACCAGTCTTTGCGCTTCTCCTCACACCTTCCTTCCTAGGTCGGCCAAGCTTTACTGGCCCTCTGTTTGGGTCATGACCTTTGGCCATCAGTTTCTTCGCACGATAGGCATCCGGTGCGTAGTATATCTTGTTGCTAGATCCCCCTTCGTTTGTCTTCAGCATTGTGTTGTCGATCCTGACCAGGCCTCCTGAGGATCCTGAGGCCAGCCATGCTGCAGAATGAAAGCATTTCGACCACTGGGCCTACAAATTGAATAATCAAATAGACAGCATATTAGCATCAGCATATAGTACTTACAATACTGCCTGCAACATAGCGATATATACTTGCCCTCTGAATAGCGACATTGACATGATAGAACTTGAGGTAGCCATCAGCTTTGGCTAGGTAGTCCTTGTCTTGGCCCTCATGATAGTGATAAGTCTTGCTGGCTGTCTGAGAAGGACCCTCTATTGCAGTCTCACCTGCGGTTTCGTCTTCCGCCCGCGCTTCTTGCGGCGTCTCCTCCTCTTCTCCCTCGGATATCTTCAGTTGATAGACAGTGTTTTGGATCATTCCCTATATATCCAGGGTTCCCATGTCAGCTTTCAGGGCTAAACAATGATACTCCACAAAACACAGGGATCGTTCCAACAACTTACATATCCACGTTTGGCACTGTATGCTGGGTTCGTGATATGAAGCTTTCCATCCGACACGGCACAGGCAAAGTAAGGCTGAAAATCTGAGTAACTGAGGTCCCAGATGTAGCCCTGAGTACAGAATACCCGGAATGCCGCGCTTTCCACATACATCTGGTCCATTTTCACAGCGCCATCAGCGTCCACGTACACAAAGCCGTCCCCCCAGGGAACACCCATGGTTGAGGCCGGGACTCCGAGGAGGCATCTCACCTCAATGGGGGAGAAAGCATCCCGTATGTCGGTAAACCGCACTCTGCCGTCGTAGCTTGTAGATATAATGGCAGTTGGGATGATGTTGGGGTCTTGGTCGCGCAAAAAGTCCACTGAACGGATACTCACATCGTGAAGTTGCGGCAGGTATATTGGGTCCAGGTATTCTATGCTCATGATATAGAAATCGAGTCTTCAGTTTTATGGTTTACAATCAAGATGTCTGCAAAATCTCTTCTCGAGCAATGCCATGATATCTCACCAGAATCCTTTTCAGCCAGCGTTTCTGAAGACTGATCCAGCATGGACTTTGTATCCCAGATAGCAACTGTTCCATTTGTGCATCCAGCGACAAGTCTTTGTGGTGTTCCCCAGTTGATCGACATGAAGCAAACCTCGCCGAGACGCAACGTCACATAAGGCTCCGGAAACTGAACTATGGAGCAGAGAACAAGTCATCCAATGTTAGTACAAGGCACAAGGCACTAGCCGTTGGCAGAGCATGAAAGGCATACCGGCGAATACTTACTATAGATGGTTTCTTTTGAGCGTGCATTCAAGCCAAGATGTGCTTTTAAGGACTTCGGTTCAGGAATACTGAATATCCGAATAGTTCCGTCCGAGAAAGTGGCGGCTAAAATACCCAAACGCACCAAGCTCCCAGGTTCCGTGCCCTATATATGCCATCGTTCGCGCGTCAGCATACCTTCCATGTGTTGTGTATGATAAGCAAGCGATCTGTATCATTTCAATGTCCAACGTACAGCCTCCATGAGATTGCCACTCGGACACCACTTCATGTCCAGGACCGCACCGTAGCTGTGTAGTATACACAGTGCCATGTAGACGTCTGGGACACCTTGCAGGGTTCCTTCCTCGTCCGTTTCGCAGTTCACACTCCAGATCTGAATAACGTTGGGATGACTGTCCTGTTTTCCCAATGGATATGTCTGATCACGTTGACGACAGTTCTCGGCGGTATCTGGGAAACCTCCAACAGCAATGTAGTCCATGTTCTTCTCTGGCTGCTCGTCGTTTGATGGAAGTGGACACCAGTCCAAGGCCCATACTGATAGTCCTGCGTTGATAAGATAAAAGTCGTTGATTGCCGTTTCTAATATAGTGTCACGGAAAACTCAAGTCAGTGTTTTTAACTCGTGAATATGTGCTACCATGGGTCTGTGACGTTTCAGTACCTTCTGTGCATTTGACATATTCTCCGGTCATGATAGGCATATTCAGCTCCTGGTCCCTGACATTTGCCGTTGTATTCGTGATGACAGGAAAGTATTCGTCCAGATCCGACGGGTCACTTCAAAAGGACGAAATAAACAGGCCGTGAGGTTGAATTCCTTCGCAAAATATGTTAAGTATCGCGCTGTGACACCTTGGACTTACGTGATCACCTTGAAGTCTTTGATGTTGGAGCAGATGTGCGGGTAGACCGTATCCTGGAGCGTCTCTTCTGTCATGCTGACGTGGTGGACTTCAAACGACGTTGGTCCTTGGTGGGACAGCTTCCAGTTGAGGGGTATCGCATTGGATTTGTGCATCTCGCCTTTCTTATGAACATGCCTTTTGGTGAGAGGGTGGGATGACGTTCTTTTACGGTCGGGATTGACCGTCCTGTTGCTCATTCTGACCGCGAGCGATGATTGTACAATTTCCAGTTTCTGGACCATGGAATTGAATATGCCGCCGGTGTTACCCTTGTTGATGTCGCTCCTTTGACTGTTACTATTCTCGCTCAGGAGCCGCTTAAGCTCCGAGGGGTTGGCGGCGAACTGTACCTCCTGTCTCCTTGACCTCTTTTTTTTTACGGTCTGAGGCTCCTCGTCGTCCTCCAGATGTTCTCCTTCGCCGCCGTCGTCGTCGTCCTCGATTGGACCAATATCCTCGTCGTCTTCCTCAGGATTTTCGGCGTCAGCTGGCGCGACATATTCATCAGAATCATCATCATCTGGTTCTGACATATGAAAGTCATCCGAGTCCGCCTCGCTGTTATTCGAGATATCAGTACTGCGCTTGGGTTTGCCGCCCTTAGACTTGTATGAGACCTTTTTCGCGACGGCACGAGCTGGTCGTGGTGACATTGGTGCTGTGTATGTGGGCTAAATGTAAATCGACTAAAGTTGAAAATGTACGCCTCCTTGGTATCCCCGGCTTTCTTGTAGCGCGAACAATAGGCAAATGAACCTCAATGAATGCTGTTCTGCGGATGGAGGAGGACAAGCAGAGTGGAGCTTGACAACCTACCTTCAAAAAAAAAGGCGCCGTGACTGTTGTTTATTTCGCCCCCTTTCGTCGACAAAAAAAAAGTGGGCAAGAGTTTTCTTCTGTCTCTTTTTTCACTCCACAGAGTGAACTCACTTGGTCGACACAACACCAGACATACAACTGAATAGCAACCCAGAAGTTCAGCGTCATCCTACGTCCTGTTACTACTATTTTGACACTGAAAACACACCCTTGACTTTCTCTCTCACATACTTTCCGCCTTATTCACACGCCAACCGTTTTCTACTGCACAGCATGGGAAAAGCAGGAAAAGACAGGAAGAGAAGACGCCTCTTGGCAGAGGTCACTGGAGGATTCAGCAAAGATAGTCAGGATAATGTCACTGCCTCGTTAGGGGCAGGTGGTGATGTCGACTCCTCGGTCAAAACTTACACCAGCATTATCTCGGACGAAGATATGGCTACCACTATCAAGACTCTCCTCGCGCTTGAGCAGCATACCGACATCTTCCGCTCAAAGTCCTGCAAGGCTGTTCGGGCTGTTGTTCACCAGCTCCAGCAGACTGCTACCGCTACCACTGGCATGGGTGAGTGAAAATGACCTGGTTTGTCTATGTTGACAACATTGCGCCTGTATTTGTGCGAACGGGTGGCACTCTTCAAATACTAACAGCGTGTGGTGACTTGACACTTGATTTTGGTTTTTTTATTTAGGCCAAACACCCATTGGTCGTATTTCTGACGCACTTGTAGACGGCCGATGGAATGATGCAATGGTCGCCTTGGAGGAAATGCGAACCCGTGGGCAGGTGCCCAAGTTGGGAGCGTTGCAGCGATGGGTGAGAGACTGTGATGCGGCTTCCGCCAAGAATGGAGCTTTTGGTGATCCTGTGGTTCTCCGTGTTTTGGACTCGATGCTGCGAACGGTGGACCCCACCATGGTCCCGACCAAGAACCAATCGAGTGAAAGTGAACCTCACCCTGTCCGCACACATCCCATGTGGCAGGCTTTCCCTCGTGTCGAGGATAATGTCCAAAAGTACGAGGCTGCCCTTGCTAACACGCTGTTCAGTAAGTGAATCACCAGAGTCGTGTTCTTTTACTGTCATTTTGGATGAGGACTCAAAGATTAACATGGGCGATCTTTGGATTTTGCTTCTCTTGAATCTCTTTAGCTGCGGAAGACGCAGAGAGGTTCAAGGAGAACTTCAGGATCGTCGCACACACAAACGGACCTGAGCGCCGAACACCCAACATGCATGACTTTACTCTCTATCTCTCAAATCCCAACACCATCCAACTCTGCTACCGAGCCCAACCTCAAGCCCAGCCTCCAGTGGAGCGCATTAATATGCCCCATGTCCCTGGAGCTTTTCTGTTGAAGGATGTGCTGACCCGTAAGGAATGTCACCAAATGATCTCCGCAGCCGAAGCTATTGGATTCACGCCAGATGTGCCTATCGTGGGCACTGCCAGCGAGTCAATTTCTGTGCTCGCCCACAACTTTTTCTGGATGGCCGATGACCAGCTGTTGAAGCACATTTTCGACCGCTGCAAGCCTCACTTCCCAGAGACCAGCGGTGATGGCCAGGGCGCAGTCGGTATTAACTCTCGCTGGAGAGTGTACCGCTATGTCCCCGGCGCCATCTACCGTATTCATGTGGATGGTCAATGGCCCGGAAGTGGACTGGATCCAGTGACTGGCGAATATCTCTACGACGCCTATGGCGGTACTCGCTGGTCCCGCTTGACGTTCTTAGTGTACTTGAACGACGAGTTTGAGGGTGGTGGAACAACTTTCTTCACGCCCTCGGCTGATGTTGGCTTTATGGACGCCCGTGCCGCCTCCCCCAGAGCCGGCAGTGTTCTCTGCTTCCCACACGGCGAAGCTGCTGGAAGTCTCTTGCACGAGGGGTCTCCAGTGCTCAAGGGCGCCAAGTACATCATCCGCGCTGACGTTCTCTACGAGGTTCCAGTGCGATCTTAAGAACCGATAACACACTCTTTTATATCTTGCCTGGTGACGTGTTGCTGGCTAACATAGCTTATTGAATCTTGAATAAAGAAAAGGAAACTGGCTTGCATGCTGGACAAAATTGTATTAAAAAATGGGGAAAAATGCAAAAAGATAATCTACAAGGTCTGCTCTGTCGGGAAATGTCTCTCCTTCTTAATCCATCATCATATCCTCGCCTTGGTCCTGCAAGTCAGAGTCATATTCGTTATCAGGACCATCATCCAACTTGAGGTTGTCCAACAGTTCATCCAGCTGAATCTCGGGGAATCCTTCTTCGTCATCGAACTCGGAGTCACTCTCCATGGCATGGTCGGCCTCTTTCTTGACTTTGTCGGCTGTGGTGATAAAATAAACATCATATCAGCAAGCAGCATCTCTAATCTCAAGAAAGCAAATCGCAAGATACAATATTCACACTTACATTTGTACAGATTGACGGTGGAGCGAAGTTCGGGATCTTCTTCCAAATCACGCAAGAACATCTCATAGTCTTGCTCGATACGCTCCTGGTCCTGCTTGCGAGGGGCCATGTCTTCCTCCTCCTTATTGAGCTGGCGAAGCTCCCAGTTGCGTCCCTTGGTGCGCTTGCGGTGAGCGGGATAGGATTTCTTGATCAAGATGACATCGGGCAGCGATCCACGGTGGAGACCGTCAAAAGCGTCGTTGTTGAAGTTGGAGGAGCCAATGTCGTAACCCATGACACTGTCACCAGGGTTCAAGATTCCTCCCAAGTGTGAGCGGGCAAAGTAAGTGGTGTCGTTCTTGCCAACATCCTGAGCACGGGCGACCTGGATATCGGCCAGGACGTACTTTCCACGGACGGGACCGCAAGGCTCCACATCCAGGACGTAGTATTCAACCATCTGCTTGACGGAGGCCAGGGCATGGAAGGGTGTGCGCCAGTAGGTCTGCGTTGAGATTTCAGCTACTGCCAGGGAGTTCACATCCATAGCGTGGATCGAGTTTCCGATTCTGTAGCAGATGACCAACGGGCTGATGTTACCCATAGCCTTGGCAATCTTGGGAGGGAGGCACAGCAGGTCGTCCTTGCAGATGGGGACCAGCTCAATCGAGTACGAGAACTTGTAGTTGGAGGTACCAGAGTGGATGTCGGTGGAGATCAGCTGCTCGGAAGCCTTACTCTTGAGGGGTGTAATGGCTGACAAAAACTCGACCATCTTGAGTGCATGGGAGCGAGAAGCGTAGTAGAAGTCCAGTCCATCCCTGCATTCCTTGATGTTGATAGTATCTTTGTGGGCACTGTGCTTAATGATCAACTGCTCGAGATACAAGAATGTACGCTTGTGGTCAACCTTCTGACGGACTTGAACCATGGCCTTCCATGTGTTCTGGGCCATGACCTTGGCACAGTCATCGCACTGCTGGTGGGAAACGACGAACTCGACTTCAAAGATCTGCTGCAGGATGGTCGAAGTGAAGACCTCCTTCTGGATGGTCAACTTGAGCTTGATACGTTTTGAATGAGGCTCAGTCCAGATGAATCCGGCGTCGACCAAGCGGACCTTGTTCAGACCCTTCAGCTTCTTTAAGCACAAGGCGAGAAGCTCGCGAGACTCGAGCTGGCAAGCAACCCAGAGCATGGGTGGCTGCAAGTAACGCTCGCAGTTGCGGCAGAAGCAAATAGTGGCATGCTTGGGGATTCCTTCAGTAATATCGACCTGATTACGGATACAGTTGATACACATGTTGGTGGGGTTGGGAGGGATAGTAGTACCGCATGAGCAGCAAAGACTAGTTTTGAGTGAGAGAACGAAAGTAAGTCAAAATTAATCATAAATCCTCTGTAAAAAAGCACGGATCAGTGCTTTCTATCACATCCGAGCTCGCTCCAGCTTAGCTCAGTGCTTAGCAGCGCTCAGTGGCCGTCTGTGATATCTTACATTTGCTGAGTGGTCAGCTCAGGTTTGTACTCCATTGTGTGAAATTATTTCGAGTGGATGGGGAGGGAAGAAAAGGATTGTATGAAGAAAGAAAGAAAATGAGGAATAGCTGCGGCAGCGCATTACCAATGACATGAATAAAAAAAAAACGAGCTTGGTCAGGCACAAAAGCAGTCACTTGTGTTTATTTTTGTGTGTGCACAAAGTCGCAAACATTGGTCAAACCTGGTGCAAAAATAACATATGGGAAATTGTTAGTTCATACCACCTAGCACAAAGCGGTGCCTGTTCCTTCATGATCCCTGTGGTTCTCCCTGCACTCACTCTTAGAAACGCATTTCTTGCATGTCCCATCCCCTCTAGCAATAGCAAAAGGCTATATAGGTGCTACTTTCGCTAGGCGCGTGTGGCTATCAAGGGCGATGGCTATGGTCGCCTGGGGCCATGTGTGGAATTTTTGCACATAACGTTTTCTCATACTTAAGGGTTTCTAGGTTCAAGTACCGCCCTTCTGGCTCGACCCAGCCCTCTCTACATTGAAACATTCCCTATTTGGACATGTATTTGTAGAGAGGGCTGGGTCGAGCCTACCGCTTTTCAGCCAACAGCGCGCGCTGTTTTGGAAATAGCCGTGCGGTTTCGACAAACGGTGTGCGCTGGTTGGAGTTCAGGTTTGTGATGGTTGGCAATAAGGTTTGCTGTTTCGACAAACAGCAAGGGCGGTAAAATGAAAATTTGTGCTTTATTTCCAGCGCAGGTCTCTGTCGCAAACTCGAACTCTTACAAAATCCTTAATCATTGATTTATTTGTAGCAGTGCCAAAGCGTACCCTTGCTAAGAACACCCAGTTCGCAGATGAATCCATTGGGGTCACCGTCATCAGCAGTCGTGGTCGTAGCACCTTCACCACCCTCGCCTTCGCCTGGCTGGTTTTCGTCAACCTTGGCCTCAAGGTTCTCGATCAGCTCCTCCCACTTGTCCTTTCCATACACCAGGGCTGCAATGCGTGCCATCTTGAGTACATCGCGTTCGTTACGGGTACCCGAATCAGGATATGGCCACTCTGAAGGATCTCTCACAGCGTACAGGGAGAGATATCGGACTGCATCTTCAATACTGCCGCCGCCCACCTTGATTGGTACACTCTTGGACGAATTAATGCGGATTGTCTTGTCTTCGATGGGGCCGCGATGGTTCCAGAGCGAGATGCCGTGAGAATCTGCCTGGATGGCCAAAAGAATCAATCCTTGCAAGTTGAACGTGGAGTAAAAGAAGCTGATGGGGCGAATTGTCTCGTGGGGCTGTGCACCGTCTTCTCTGATCTGAGGACCAACTCGGACAGCCTTTGCGTCCTCGGCCATGACCTTGGCATCTGCATCGCGTCCCAGGAACTCGAGGATGGAAAGGTACTGGACAGTGAAGTAAGTGCCGTGGTTGTTGTGAGCGTTCTTTTCCTGGTTAGCCTGGATCGATGCGTCCATCCACACCAGGTAGTCAGTGAACCAGCTTTGAAGGTTCTTGATCAGCTCTGGCTCCCTCTGCATAGCCTTGGATCCTTGGATTGCCTTGAGGCCATCAAACATTCTAAATTAGTAGATTTTGGATAGTTTGGTTTGTTTGTTGGGGACATTAAGAGGTACGGTTGAAGGACAGTTTCCGGTTAGATTCTGTGTTTTAAAACCGGCAAAGGCGATCGGGGGCGGGCAAGCTCTTTTGTGAGCAATTGTTCAAGAAAGTTGCAAGAATGATTTACCCATAGACTTTGAACATGTCGAGCACACCCTGTGCTCGACCGAGGGGGTTGCCAAAGATCAGGGAGCCATACTTGAGGTGTGGGTTCATCTTGGTCTTCTCGTCCAGGAACCACTCCTTCACACGGTACACGATCTTTTCAGCATAGCGCTCATCGCCCGTCCAGAAGTAACCCTGGCCCATGTAATAGCAGTCTCGGAACATCTTGCGCAACAGGCGATAGTCCCAGACCGAGTCCATATCCGGATTGGGCTTGCCATCAAGGCGGATATAGGGCAAATTATCAGGGGTCTTGGGGTTCTTCCAAAAGTACCGAGCCAAGGACGTGTAGTCATGGATATCCCCCGAAGGTGGAATCTTGGTCTCGGGCTTATTAACGACCGAGTAGACAGTATTGTTGCGGTAGGCGACATTGGCCTGGCGCAGAATATAGGCCACGGCAACTTCTCTGGCCTCAATGTTCTGTTTCTCTGCCAGGAATTCCTTCAGCCGAGAAGCGCCAATCTTGGTTTCCATGATCTGCTGGGAGCTGGATGGCACTCGGAATTCGAGGAACTCGGTGGGAAGCCCATCGTTGGGAGAGTCTTCGTCTTGTCCTGGTGATGGCTTCCCCTGTTTCTGCTGTCGTGGTTCGTCATTTGATGGAGCGTTGGTGTTGCCGTTGTCATGTCCGGGAGGATTCTCGAAAAGTTGCTTGTTGAGCTCCTCAGGTTTTTCTACTTGCTCGTTTTGATATGGGTTCTCCGGCATATTATGCTCATTTTCCCACTGCTCCTTCTGCTTGCGGCGGCGTTCTTGCTCTAGGGCCTGGTCCTCTGTCGAGTGGCGGAACCCATGGTCCGGGAGATTGCTGAGGGCCTTGTCTGAGTACGGCGTGAGCGTGAAGAGGACGAATACGACACAGAGGCCCAGTACGACTGTGATTGTCCTTTTTGATGAGCCTCGAATATACACCATAGCTTTCTCTGCGTATGTGTGGAGTACTTTGCTTCTAGGAAAGGTAGTGAGGAGAATGAGGAATGAGGAATGAGGATTGAGGAAAGAGGGATTGAGAGAGGGCCCGAATGAGAAGGTGAAGAAGAAAGTGGAGAGCGAAAAGAAAGCAAGAGGAAGGTACGAAGGAAAGGAGAAAGGAAGAGGGACACTGCCAAACCGAATTCTAAAAATATGGATTGCTTTTTGTGGCACTGTGCAGATGTTCAAGAAGACAGGGGTAGTAAGTCCAACCAAAGGGGTCTTTTTTTTTTTTTTTTTTTTTTTTTTTTGGCTCTCATCTCCATCTTTCCATCCAAAGGGACAAGTTGCTGCAACAAGCTTTGTTGCGAGTGAGTGACTGAATGAGATGCACCTTCGGTAGAATATCCGAGGGATCTCTACTGAGAGCATTTTTTTCTTCTTCGCTGCATTTGCCACTGAGTAATGTTACAGATCTTCACTCCTTCCTCGTGGCTGGACCAACCGCGTTGCCGCTTCCAACTTTCTAGCTCAGCTGGAGCTCAGCTCTTCCCGATCTCTTTTGTGTGGTCTAGACGCCAGAAATGAAGAGCTATTTTGTGCCTAGATCTCGCAGAATTGCACAAGTGAGACCAATACGATTGCTGCATGGCTCGTGCATTTATTTTGATTTTCATTAGTCCATTTCTTCAATGGCAGGCTGTGGCTGTGATCCTGATGACCCCAAAGCTGGTCGAGAAGTTGCTGCAGGTGGCCCCGAGAAAAGGCTGCTCATCAGATCAGCCAGCATATTAGTCTGTTTGGGGGCCCGAATGTTGAAGAACAACTCTCCAATTGAGGTCATCAGCTATTTTGAAGAACAAAAGAAATGCTCACTTAGATATCGAGCAATATACTACACAATCCAACTTAACATGAGGATCAAACATCAACTTACTGCTCCAAAGTTCTCGTCAATGGCAAGGATGGGCCTGTACTTGGCTGCAACTTGCTTGAAGATGGCGGGGTTGCCGGTCTGGCAGGCCAAGAGGAGCATCTGAGTCAGGTTGATCAAAGAAGACTTGTACGTCTTGATAGTCTTGGTACCATCAGGAGTTTTTTGGTCTGATGACAAGTAGCTGGCTGGTAAGCGCTCAACAAATGTAGAATAGACGACGTTTGCATCCCTCAAATTTCTCATCGCCAGCTCCTGAAGCACTCCACGCAGCAAATAGGCGCCCTTGTCGTGGCTGGGCTCTAGTTCTGACCACTCGAACAGAACAAGGCCTAGAGCCTCTGCTGATTCCTTGGTGCCAACCAACAGATGGGCCTCCGCCTGGCTGTAGTCCTTCTCTGGTTATTGACGCGTTATATGAGAAGTGATGACTAAAGTTAACCTTTTGAAAAAACATATGCTCCTGGTGCCCAATGAGACAACTGTCAAAGTCTAACCTTTCCAGAAAAGCAATCCGACGTAATGCTGAAGGAGAGGATCGCCATTCCTGTATTCACTGTTGTTGGAGGACCAGCTGCTTGGTATGAAATCACACAGGAGATACGTCCCAGTCAATAGTAACTGTGGTGAGTTCTTATATCCTGGCCTGAACTTTCAACAGCTCGTGATGATGATACTGTTCATCCAAACGTACCTGATGGCGTTTTGCAGGAAAGTCTTGCGTTGGCTGTTTTCACCGTCCATCAAGTCGGCCAAGTCAAAGATACGATCTAGTCAGAGCGAGAAGGAGTGAACCTATTAATGTTAATAGGCTGCCAAATTCCGGCGAAGAATAAAGGACGTTCAGCTCCATGGTTTCCTTGTTCCCACAATTGGGTTACCTCTAGATTCTTCTGTAACAGGGACCTTGTCCAGATTATAGACTTCAACCATATACAATGCCAGATCTGTGCCGCTTCCCACTTGCTTGTGCTGGAGCAACAGAAGCGCACCAGAACGCAACAGTTTGATGGCATCCGCGTAGCTGTGTGCCTTGACATATCTACACATTCAATCCACAATAGGCCATCTGTTAAATGCAAAGTATAACTGCAGTATCGTTTTATCCGGTATTGACAACCTTTCGGTACGGTATATGGCATCCCGACACTTTGTGTAGCCTCAGCATACTGTTATCCGTTGCTACTCACGCATCCATCTCCTTACCGATTGGCCACGGTGCGGTACATCTGATGCGCCTCATAGTAATTGCCTTCGCTCACAGACTTTTCCAGTTTCTGGAGCACCTTTGCGGTTCCCTTTGCAGCAGACATTGTTATTGCTTTCCTGCTGTGTGTTGTGAGTATGTGTTGCGGTCGTTCCTGATGAGGCGATGTCTGGAGTGATGGTTGGATGCGCGTTCATCGAACCTCGAGGGAACGGGTGGCTCAGCAATTCTAATCGAGAAAGCGAGTCACCCAAAGAGCGCCTCTTCAACTTGCTTTCAACTCCCATTCCTCCAACCATTTCCTACTTCCAACAATTGGACATAAACGACGTTCCAGCCAAACACGCAGACCGACTAGAAACATGGGGATATATCGTCCACTCGCCGTATGTTGTTGATGCAGATTTCTTGGTTTAATTACAGGAGTTATTCGACTGACCAAGTATTATATGTAGATCACTGCCATTATGGAAGGCTATCTCCTTCCAGATTGTGATATTTCAGCGCCAATGGTATGCATATAGGAGCAAGAATTGTGAACGACGCTAAACAAGAAAAATACCTGAAAACGCCAATGTTTCTTATTTCGACCATAGAGAATGAATCTGATCGCATCTAGTCAGGATGACCCCAGACTCTTGTTTGTAGGTAGGTCAGTCGCGCCTGGAACTAAGCAAACCAATATGAAATTTTTAGATTGAGCCTTCAACTGACATGTTATATTTGCCGCGGGACAGCAAATCAAAGCAACGTCCTTGTATACTGTTACTCGACTTTCACGCCAAACCAACCTCCCAAGTTGATCCAAACGCTTTCGGATCCAAGGAACACGCAACATGTAAGTGATACCCATATACAGATAGAAGAACCCTCTCGTATCGAAGAAATATCTATGCACTTACCCTTGAATCTTTTCATGAATAGAATGAGATGGATGCAGTTATAAATGCCATTAGAGTTGGCTACCTCGGGACCGAAGAAATTGTCACCACTGTCAACCACTCTGGGGGCGTATGTGTCTGGTTCACAATGAGGCTGCAAAAGGATCCATTCTTACTAAGGTACTCGATTCTCTCCTCGTAAAGGCGGACGCATGCTTCCATTTAAAACAATTCTTTGACAGCAACTCGCACACTAACTTGTAAACGTTCGTTGGCCTGTGTTAGTGCTTCAGAATCTGCGTGGGGGTTAGCGATTCACTCAGATCAGCGTATAATTGCAGTATCAACCAACGCCCATCTGATTGACGTGTTTCACTTTGGGGTCGATACAACAATATCGCAGTCCAGAACTTTGGCACCAGATCCTTCCGCGGGACCATCCACATCAACACTTTCAGAGTCTCATCAGGTCCTGCGTGGTCATCTTCATAATATTCCTTGTGTCGCCTTCAGTCCTTGTGGCAGATTCCTGGCCAGCACTTCATTGGATGGCACCTGTAGGACATGGAACATTGCAAGTGGCAAGGAGACTCAGCACGCCTCGTTTGGCGACCTCTGGGGTTGGGGCGTTAGTTTTGTTGATCAGGACGCTTGGACGACAGTCACACGCAAGGAATACAAGGCGATCCCCAAATCGCACCTGCAGCCAGGACAGCTACCAGGGCAGGATGTCAGAGACAGCCCCATGGCAACACAGCCATTTCGACACAGAGATCAAGCGCCAGGCAGGCTTTTGCGAACGATCCGCAGCCGCTGGTTTGCAGGTCCGATGGCGAACACATCCTGCGATGAGAGCTCGGAAGATGATGATGAGAAAACCGAGGATGAGGAGGACGATTCCAGCAGCTGGGAAGACGCTAAGGAGGAGGATACTCGAGATGTGACCGACAGCGAGCAACCTGATAACGATCAAAGAGCGAACATCTTGTTGATCGAAACAGACGACGAAGATACGAGTGACGGAACAAATTATCAGAGTGACGTGGTGGACACTATTGCACAGAGTGCTGCACAAACTCCAATCGATTGCCGGAAACACCGACTCGAGGATACTGAGCTAGGAAATGGTGCTGTGACTTCCTCGATGCATGGCCATGACCGGGACTGGGAACAGCATAACTACGAGCAAGATGGGACACTCGAGGGCCACCAGCAACACCTAGAAGCCCACAACCATGATTCAAGCAGATTCGTTTCATTTCCAAGAGAGGCACCGTGCGCTCAGGAGTCTTCATCAGAGGAAATGAAGAAGGTGGGGTCGTCATCCAAGCGGCTTGTGGCTCCTAACCCACAATTCCCATCCAACCTTCTCGTTTGTGCCACCGCCCGGAATATCTATCTCCTTGGTCGCTATCCTTACCCCGAGGACATGGAGAATTGCCAAGATGTGTCTACCCTTCCTGGGGCGGGACCGTCATTGTTGAACCATCGGACAACCTATGCTCCTGACCATGCTGCCTCTGCGAGTGACTCGCAGGAGGTCCTAGACGACGAACATGGCGACGAAGGTCAAGATTTCGATGATGAAGGTCCAGACGACGAATACGAAGACTTTGAGGATGATGGGGAATACCAAGAATATGGCGAAGACGCTTCTGACGACAGTGATCCTTATGATGACGACGAACTCATGGTAGATATCGACAACGGAGAAGTCATCGATCAGGAATCCGCTCTCTATTTTGAAGAAGAAAATGCTATCTGGTTGTTTCAGCCTGAGGATGGCGAGGATGACGATGATAGTGATGATATGGAGGACAATCCTGAAAGGGCAGCCACGCTTGGCAATACCGGGGCGAACTTTACCGAACGGAACCCACTCTCACGTGGTCGCAAGTCCAAGAAGGTATATCGACACGACCCAAGCGAGATGCATGTGCTTTCAGTGGCTAGAGCAGCGGTTAACCGAGCGGATGGCAGAGGCATTCGCCAGCTGGAGCATTTCGACCGCCTGTTTTATATGCAGGTTGTACCAGAGCTAAGTATCCTCGTGGCGGCAAGCCAAAAGGGATGCGTGACGATCTTTAGGTTGATGAGAGTACTGGACAACCCTTCGTCAGCAACAACGCCAGGGGAAGGAAAGGACCAGAAGGAGAACAAAGACAGCGAAATGCCTTCACCAGTACCACCTACGGCGTCCACTCGACTCTCTCCCACGCCGGCCAACACACTGGCGATTCAAGGGTCAAAATACGTATTGTTCCCTGAGATGTATCTACCACGACTCGAACCACCATTGTCACCCCTCGCTGGCATCTCAATTGTTCCTATGCACTGGGGATCGTCCTCCTGTAGAAACACTGTGTCTTCTTCATCGACACCGATACCGTCCTCAGCGTCATATATTCTGCACATGCTCTACCTCAATAATGTGATGCTCAGCTATGAGCTCCACATAAAAAGAGAGAAAGACGAACCCATAGGTTTGAATAGCTTGTTTGTATGAAGATAAAAATGATAACATCAACAATTGGCGGTTTATTGAGGAAGTAGCGCCGCCACTCTTATTCTCGAACTTGTGACATCGTGTGGAGGTTCTACGAGTCGCAAGCAATCCGGGTGTGGCTTTCACAGTCCCATCTCGACATCCTCATGGGGGTGGTGAAGGCCACTCTCGGTAAGAACTGCCTGTGTGGTCATCATCGCGACCTCTGAGTCTGTCTTCATGTCCTGATCGCCAGGCTCAGCAGGATTTGGGATCCGATCACGATCCGTAGGTTGAAAAGGTATAGCACAGCCACCAGGATTAGTCCCAGATTCGCTATCAGAAACGGGTTGCAATAAGGAGGTAGCTGCGACAACGGGCGGCGATGCGGTCCGAAATGGTCCCTCCGTCCTGCTGATACTACTAGTAGAGCCGTAGTGGAGGTCAAAATCGTGTTGCTGATAGTGATGTTGATAGTCATGGCTCTGGAGAGTGTGGCTTCTTCGGTTACGGGAACGAAAGGTACTCATGAAGTGAGCTCTAGATGACGATGGTGACGAGCTTTCAGCCATAGAAGTCGTGTGAGAATAGGTTCTCTGGATCGTCTGCGGTTGCTCCTGTTGCTGGGAAAGGTGAATGTGTTGATTTTCGAGACCGTAGGCGTTGGAACTATGTGAGTGAGGGTGATGATGTACTATTCCATCGAGATAGCTATCGTCCACGTCGTGCTCGTTGTCCAGTGCCATCTCTTGATCCAACATGTCCTGCTCCTGTTGTTGATGCTGTTGCTCTATGGTGATGAATGTCAAATGCTCTGGCGCAACCGTTGAACTTGATTCCGGAATAGTTTCATTGGCACCATCAGCCGTTGGAGCGCCTTGAACTTCCAGACTCTCTATCTGGTCGTCAGCGGGCCACAGCGTGAAACCAAGATGTGATAGGATCGCGGAAGAGTGCTGTCCGCCTGCAACCATGGACGCAACCGTCGATCCTGCAATCCGGTAGTTGCGTCTGATGTTGGGAACAGCCAATGATGCCACCACTGGATTCTCCTGCATATAGTGCCTCAGCTCGCGAACGCCCTTTCCTGAAAACACACAAAAGACCTCCCGCTGATGAGCCGTGAACTCGGAGGGCGGTACTCGACAGAACTTTTGATATCGGGGCGTCATGAACGATGGCACACCCGTGACTGAGAGATGGGTCAATTTGGAGCACTGGTTCACAAGTGCCGCCACAGCCGTATCAGAAAGGTGTACACAGTACGAAAGATGCACCCGTTCCAATGTTTGGGGAACAACCTGAGAGACAAGCATGGCATAAATGCCGTGATCTGTGATGTTGGAGCACTTGACGAGGCCGATCCTGCGCAATTTGGGTAGTTGTGCCAACGAGAACACCGCTGCATCTGTGAGCTTGGAGCAACAAGCAAGATCCAGATAGCGAATCCTAGTGCAGTTCTGAGCCAGGGTCGAGATGACCTTGTCTGTCAGCTTGGAACAATGACCGAGGTGCAGGTAGTGCAAGTGTTTGCCAAGAGTCTTGATCACACTTGCTCCTGCGTCCGTGACCCGATCACACTTGGTCAAGGTTAAGCTGCGAAGTCGAGGCGCTGCAGGGATGATCTTGAAGAGCGTCTCATCTGTCACCAAGGTGCATGAGGTCAGGTTGAGGACTCGCAGTTGCTCGAAGCGGTGGACGGTAGGGAGAATCCAATTAAAAGAAACGTCAGTGATCTCTGAGAGGAGAGTCATGTTGATATCCCGAATTTGGGGAAGAGTCTTGAAGACCGACTGGATGGCGCTGTTTGTCATCAGACTGCAGCCAGCAAGATCCATTTCCATGAGTTGTGGGCAGTGACGGGTCAGTGCCCAAATGGACCGCTCTGTCAGGAGCACGCACTGGCTCAGCTTAATCTATGAGGATGAAATGAACAGCAGTGAGCAAGCTGAGCAAACAAGGGGTAGGTGCAGCTTTAAATAACATGGAATGGACGAACTGAGGAGAAAAACGAGGAGGCATGCGAGGACATGAGATAACAGCAGAAGAGCACATATAATAATAACCATGTAATAATGAGCCATGAACACACAACCCCATCCACATCGCATCATATGTCTTTCCTTTGGCATCCTATATCAATTTTATATTTAACATGGACCATATTCCACTCCCGCCACATGGGTACAGACCAGCCATGTGGTTGTGTTGTGTGAGAAGGTAGGATGTCATATTATTAAATGCCTCTATCCCGCGGGGGAAGGGTTACCTCTCCCATCTCACTGCGTATTTTTTTCTCCGCCTGTGTAGAGCATTGGCCCTTTCGCTGATGTTGGGTTGTTGTACTGCACTGGAAAATGGGTGAATAGAGTGGATGGTGCTCTTTTTGTTTCGAGGGTCATGGGCCTTTCCACCATGGGCAAGAGAAAGAAGGAGCGTGAGACAACAATAACTGAATATTACAAACTTACTCGCTTGAGGCTACGACAGCTCTTGGCCAGCGATACAATGGCATCGTCCGTGATGGTTGAGCAGGAGGCCAGGTACAGGGTGTGTAGACGAGGACAGTATTGGGCAATGTACTGGACGAGGGCGTCGTCTACAGCCGTGACTTCGGAGAGATCTAAAGAATACAGTGCCGAACAGTTGGTCAAGATGGCCTCCAGCCCTGCTCTTGTCGTCTTTGCCGATCCAGGGAGTAGAAGTCGCTCCAAACGAGTGCAGCATGCAAAGGCGATTAGCGAAGCGTCAGTCAGATCCTGAGCGAGGAACGAAAAGTTAAGACGCCGGATGTATCGTGGGTAAGGGAAGATGGTGTCCGGGGCACTCATGGTTTGGATCATCCGACTAACGACAGACATGCCCAGCAAATGCGGCCGTGACCACAACATATCCACGCCACAACCGCACCACAGTCTGCAGACTAAGATAGCTGCTCGTAAGTCTTGGGGTGCGATCAAGAAACGGAAAATGTGCAGGATGAGTTCTGATGGGATGCTGCTTGGGTATCTTTGGTCGTCGCTCCTATGCTGGTTTTGTTGCTGTCGCAGCTGATTGTGTTGCTGGAGCATGGAGATGGTGTGTGCACGTGGTAGATTGATGGTGTCGACGTCGTCATCGTCCATTGTGGAATCAGTTTGCTCCTCCTGGTCGTCCTCCTCTTCTTCAACTCGTCTTTGAGTGTGGATACTGTGGCGGTGGCTTGCTTGTTCTTCCTGTTCGCGTTCTACTTGTTCATCTTCATCCTGCTCAATGTCTGTGGAATTGCCAAGGCGTTCTTTGGACTTGAATGTAACTGAGGAGGAAGAGGACGAGGATGCCGTGGTGCAAAGCGAGTCGGATGAACGGGTGGTGGCTAGGTTGTTCCTAGCATGGGATAGCGGGTGGGTATCGGGAACATGGTCCGAGAGCGCAGGCGACTGGCAGGACGGGGAAGAGCAATCCGTAGACCCCATGGCTTTGGGTGGGAATCTGGACATGTGGCGGACTGGAGGGTGTGGTATAGTGCGTTTGGCTGGAGATTTGTGAGAAGGCGAGAATGCAAGCTCGCAAGTGTGGGAGGATGCGGGAGTGTGCCAAAATGTGTCTCCTCCCTCACTTTTCTTAGACAGCGAGGGAAAAAATGAAGGGAGAGAAAGAGCAGGTGAGGATGGAATGGGAGGGCGGTGGGTGGGCGGATGGGTTGGGATGGCGAAAGGTCGAGCGAGGGCTGAATGAGGATGGAGGTGAGGGAGGGCGTGAGTAAGCAAGTATTGAAGGGACAGAACAATGGAACAAGAAAAAAAAGGAACAAAAAAAAGGGCGTCTAGGAAAAAAGGATGACTGCCTTTTTTCTGTGGACCTTTTTTGCTTTCGCCCAGCTCAGCACCCACAAGACAAGGTGAATATTCCTCCGGATTCATCTGAGTTCTGGGTGCGTGGAGGGCTACAGGGCGGAAGGAGAAGCAAATGGGATGGTTCTTTGGAGTAGCAGCAGGAGGATGATGATGACATATGAAGACGAGGCGAGCCAAGGAAAATGTGCTGGGTCTGTCAGGGGCCAGAAAAGTAAAGATGAAAATAACAACGAAAGGGGCAAAAGGACGAAACTCTTCATCGCGATCTCTACTACGTACGATGAGGATAAACCTCCATCCACGCACACCCTCTTGTCCCGTGGGGTGACCAGCTTGGTTCGTTTATTCATCCTTGCACTTGATCTTCTTGCTGCCTTGTAGCTCCATGCTGTTTTTTATTTTCCCTTTTCTTAACGGACCGCTGACTCAAACTTACTCCTGCTTTGTTAAGAATATGCGAGGTGTATTGACAGTGTGGTGTGGACAAAGGTGTCAGGCAATCTTCGCAGAGGATGCTCTGACAGTTTCTATTACTACAAAAAGGTACAAGAAATTTGTTTCCCAAAAGCAGGTAGCCAATCATAATGGCTTCATCTGCCCGCATAGCTCATTGGTAGAGCGTCTGCCTAGTAAGCAGAAGGTAGCAGGTTCGATCCCTGCTGTGGGCACAATCTTTTCTTTTTGTATCATCTTTTTTTGCTCTCTGAAGGAGCATAGCAATCATTTGGGTAGTAATCCTCCTTTTTTTTCTTTGGCCACTGAAATCGATCAATCATCCACAGGAACGCTGACAACATCATGGTGGAAAGCTATCGCGGTCGAAAGCGTCTCCATCTGACGGGGAAAGGAGGAGGAGTCGAATTTATAACACCAAAGGTCGCCAGCTAGAGGTTGACTTTCGCGCGTGAGTGGCCACATTGGTATGGGGACGCTGTCTTTCAGGTAGGTCCGTATTGTCTGTCACTTTGGCAGGACTTTACTGTCTGTTACTCATAAAAGTGGTTGCAGGTAGAGAACCCATAGTTAATGCAGCTGAGCTACCAGCTAGTCTTCAAAGCTTCCTTCCTCCACCATATAGTAGCACTAACAAACCATAACGTAGAAACACTTCGAACTAAACTATTATCCTGCGAGAAACCTTTGTCAACAAAAAAAAAAGCCACTGAAAGCGATCAAGGCACTTCTCAGCAAACCCACAGTTACCGTCACCAACGGACCAAAGGAAGCGAAAGCAGTGGAGGTGAAACTCCAATTTTTTTTTTAGCTTCAATTGTAAACGTTTCAGGAGAATATATCGGAGGACTCAATTTTTGCAAAAGGCCATCACGAATTCTGGAGATTCTCGGCAAACTAAGAAGGTTGGCGGTACTGAGAATTGGAGTAACACACCTGTTGCTTATCAAAGGTTAATAGGAGTCGCAGTCAGGAAAATCGCGATCGTGTCTAGTTCTGGATCTCATTTTTTAGGATAACAACTTCACTGAAAAACTACCTATGCGTATCCCCACTTGAGTTAAGTTAGTATCACTAAAGGTTCTCGCCTAGTGAAGCACTGAGTTCACCAACTCATCGACTCGATGTTGGCGTCTTCTGTGCATATGATTGGTGGCTGCAATATTTTGCTTACAAGATTTTTGATAGCTTCTTTCTTTTGCATTTTGGTATTTCTAAAGAACATGACCTGCAGAAACTTTGACAAAATCGAGCATGTGAAGGCAAAGAGGCGATGGGGAGATGAGAAGGCAGGCGGAGAGATAAGAAGGTGTCTATAGTATGTGATACTTACGCGCAGATAAGAAACTCAAGCTCAGTTCTAGAAATGGCCAAGTCAAGATTTTGAATCAGAGGAAGCCATAGTTGGAGGCCGCCTACAGGTTCTCGAACATGTTCGTAGAAAGCTGTCCCAATCAAAGAGGAGTGGCTCACTTTAGCTGGTCGACACGGCAGTCAGTTCTTCTAGGTAAAACGATGCCTAGTTGTATGGAACGTGGTAGTAACAAATATGCTTCTCTAGCTGGCGAAGCAATGCAATAGTCAGGGACGCTGAAGCAAGTGACCCAACGCCTTACGGAAGGTATTTAACCCTATCAGTACATTACAACAGTTGTATTGGTTGAATCCTCATCATGCGGCGAAGCAGGACAAGTCTTGTGTAGTACAAGTGCACGTTGTACAGCAACAAGACACGGTGGTATGTCCCTCTGTTGCTTCGCCGTGTCTCTATCTCTAGTAATCTACTTGTATTTGACTCTCTGACTATTCGCCAGACACCTTGATACTCCAACAGGTGTGCGTCAAAAAGGCGGTTGCGTCACAGGCAATTTATTAGCTTCGCCTGATGTGGCTTAAAAAAGTTTGCATGTTATTTAAATGCCCCTTGCTTCGCCATTAATCTTAAATAATCTTCGCCATTTTTCTTTCCCCCAAACCACACCATATTACTATACGCAGCCATATTTGCACTGCAAACGACGATGGCGAACTCTCAAACAATCTTCATGCTCCAAGGGGACTGCAGTATGGACTCCGGAAACACTCATAGCGAGTCCGCAATGATGACTAGCAGCATATTTATAAGCACCGGTGGCCGTTATGAGTCCGAACAATACCCAGTTCTTATGGAGCACCCTGGACCAGAGAGCCCGCCATTCCCAGCCCCACCTGGGCCCTTGGAATTACCTATGGACATGGACCACGCCGAGTTGTCAAGATCCAGATCCCCTAAGCGGCCGTTGTTTGATGACGACGATCATCTGCGCAATCACAAGTAATATTTTGACGCTTATTTTAGGGGTTTTGTAAGTCATCAAGAGGTCAGAATCACTAAATGCGAATGAAATATACAAAAAATATAGGCATCCTATGCATGCAAGCTATCGTGACGATCTCAACGACGGTATGTCTGAATGGGAAGAAATATCGCCTTCCGAGGTCGTGGACTTACCAGGCTTTAAGGCTCGAGACGAGGGCGTTGAAGCAGATTTACCAGCACCAGAAGGATCGAGTTTGAACTACCGGCGAATCTTATCCAACAAAGGATTGTTCGATAACCCGCACTCAAGACTGTTTATTATTCTATCCGGTTCCGATCCACAGGAGCACCGCCTCCATTTCTTATGTGAAGGCGTCGAAGGCTCGGACGGATCCCATGAGCACGATCTGAGATACCTATCCGACCACGAAGGATATCCTTTGCTCCGTTATCTCGAGTTCATCAAAGACTATGGCGAGTACGTGTTGCATGTCATGAAAGCGATTGAGCATAAAGTTTGTACTATGGACCCAGTATACGCTTCCAGATTCCAGAGTGGTCTCGAGTTCATTGAGTCAAGAAGTATTCAACAGCAAGCAGGGGATATTGAGGAGTTGTCTCAGGATCGTCTGCGTCATCTACAGACTTTTTTCGACAACAAAGATCCGGAACACATTGGCCTTCACCGAATCATTTTGCCAAACAACGATGCCAGGTGGGTGTGCGCGGAACACTACCACCACAGCTATAACGACACCTTGGCAAAAGTCTTTAACACCATCGTCGAAATCAACTCGGGAACTTTCGACACCCGCAAGGGTATTGTGAAAATCTCACTCAAGACTCCAGTACTCCGGAAAGAATTCATCGAGAGCTTTCGGCTGGTCACAAACGTCTATGAGCTCCATCTCCGATTACCTTGGAACACGCCTCTACTCGACCTTAACCAGCTCCAGGCCGGCTTGGAACAGTCCAGTGTTGTCAGTCTTCACCTCGCCTTTATTCCACCTCAGTCCGTTGCCGAGGACGCCATGTTTGCCAAAGCCAAAGCCAATATTGTCGCCAGGATCATGTGCAATCGTAAACTGGAAAAGGTGTCGTTCTCGAAGTTGTCTCACTTCTTGTCGAGTGCTGCCCAGGTTCAAGGAGAACTAACTCACCTCAAAGTCTTGGCACTGGATACACTGGACGTCAGTCAGGAAAACAAAAAACTGACTCAGGAGATCTATGAACTGGCCCGACTCCTCGGGAAATGTACTCAACTAAAGGAGTTCTACCTGGAGAGCCTTGGAGAGAACGTAGCATTCGGCACCTTGAGTGCGATTTACGACGGTATTCAGTCTTCGGTCCAAAAACTGCAGTTGACAACACTCAAAATCTCCTGCGGCCAGGACAGTGAGGCGGTCTTTAATTACTCCCGCACAGAGCACGATGAGAGCTTTACTGTGGATCTTGTCGCGCGAAGCTTTGAGCATCAGGTCTTTGTGCAGAAATTTCAGCCCCGGATCAGGAAGCTGCGGATTACCTCGGATGTCCTCGCTACTGAAAAGAAGCAGCTCAATTACTTAAAGCTGTTTGTTAAGGGCGCGATTAGCCTGTCAGATCTTGAGCTATCCTGCCCTGCCGGGGAATTTATCTCGACATTGCAGGAGGTCAAACGCATGTTTGACTTGAAAATTCAGGGGATAAGCAGGGAAATTAACCGGCCAGAGTCCTGCAGTTTGCGACTGACAGATTCTCAGAAATACGACTATCCAACAGAAGAGAACTACCTTTACACACCTAATTTCATCAAGCAGGATGTCGACAGAAATTATCTATCGGAGTCTGTTAGCAGGCAGGAGAAGCAACAACAGGAAATCTCGATCCACCTGCCAAAAATCGCCAAACAATCGTTCTTAAAATTTGCCATGGGGCTTGTGGGGGCAAGTCTTGGCCGGCACCTTCGATCTTTCACAATGCCACCCAAGCTTGAAACAAGCGAAATCGGTCTGTTGGATAAGGCTGTCCAGTCAGGCCCAGGGCTCGATGTATTTTCGCTGGCAATTAGCTCCGTCAAGGATCACGAATCATGGACTCATATCAGCCACATCACCAAGAAATCGCAAGAGAAAAAAACGCCATCCGAGGTCAAAGTCGCGCTCGATCTGGAATGTGGCACAGGCCCACAGACCGATTTTGTGCGGAACCATCTTCCCGCGATTACATCACTGTGGTGCACTAGTCCCAACTTAGAAACATGGTTTCAATCCCTAGATGACCCCGGCAAGGACTTGGGACGGCTGACTGAACTACTTCTCGTGTTTCAATACCCACAAATGGCGATCAAAGGTCAACTTTTGACCAGGGGTAATGTTCAATATATGGCCCGGTTCCTTTCCAGGTGTGTTGGGCTCCGGCAACTCCACTTGATCGATTATCCGCTAGATCCTCTGGCATGGGACACTATTCTGGAGGCGATCAATTTCGGAGCCTTGGCAGATATCAGCTTTGCGGGATCCAACTTTGGCGCGGGGCAAATTTACACCTTTCTGAAACGTATTTCCAAACAGACGGCTCCCATGGTGGTCGAGCAGGATATGTCCTTAATAACATCTTGTGCCTCAGAATCTGTACAGTCACAAGGATTCCTTGACAAAGGCAAAGGCCTTTCGTCAGATGTTGACATGACACCCGTTGTCCAGGAGTCCAGAAAACCAGCGCCTCTACTGTCAGTGACATTTAGCCACCTTGGTATGTCAGAAACTGCCAAGATGGAGCTGCAACATATCGTCAGCCATCAGCCTAACCTGTGGCACTGCAATGTTCGATTTCAGTGAACCAGCGTTATCGTCCAGCACACCACATCCACTTCCTTTCGATTTTCATTCACTGGAATATAAAATTTCTCTTGAATGTCCAACAAAACGTATCTTCATTCATACAATCGCAAAAAAGCATCGTTCTGCACCTCAATTCCTGCTGATATGAAAAAGCAAAAAAAAAAAAAAAAAGGATAAAATATACTACATGGTCTAAGACGCTATCGATTAGCTTTATTCGTCATCACCGATTAATGTTGTACAGTTTTGAGCTCAGTCGTTGGCTTTTCCTTCTCGATCTTCACAGGTCTTTGTCGACAGGCACATCGATATCAAATCCCAGAGCCTTAGTGATCTCGGTATCCAAAAGGTACTTGAGCGAGTGGTGGTCACGGTTGTAGAACCAAGTCTCATGCTCCTGATCATAGTCATAGCGCTTAGGCCCGCTGGTCGGAGATGAAAGCCACAGTTGCTTGTTGGGTGGCTGCTTGTTGACGACGTATGTTCCCTTGTCACCCAGTTTCAGGGTCATGACTCCACTCTATGGGTATAGGCATTAATTAGTCTCTCGATTTGTTTACTTTCGAACTTGCTTTGTTCCTGATACTTTCGTGATGCACTGAAAGCACCCTGAGAAAATGGTTGAGTAACACAGATGTGTTTGTCAAGATGGGCGGACACACCTTTTTGCAGGAACTCACCTGGTACTCGACATCGTAACCAGGAATCTCGTGCTCGTCGCCAATATCTTCAAAGTACTCGACCATCCTGTCCATAGCCGCGTCTGATGCTGTGTGGTAGTCGTCGTCTGACAGATCACTAATAGAGAGATGTCGATATACCGTGAGTCCAAGATGCATATCAAAAATCGGATCGAATTCTCTGGCGCTACTCCATGTAAACTTCTTCTTACCTGATGTTATATTTGGGTTCAGTCTTGGATGAGAAAAACCGCGATGGTTGCTGAGGAGCAGAGAGGGGACGTGTATGGAGTGTGTTATTGTTTTGAGAAGCCACTTTCAAGACTACGTTAGCTACAGCTGCGCGTGTCCGGGACAGTTGGCGAGTGCAGTTAACATTGACAGCGTTCAGACAACGACGAGTGAACTGTGTCCTTGTCAAGAAGGTCCTTGTGAGTGTTGATGCCATTAATGTCAATTGATGAATAGATGGTGAAGAGGCGGATGTTTGGTCTGCGCTTACGGAAATATGGACGGCGGAAACGAGGATTGGTTAAAGTTGGCAGTCACTTGTGTTTATTGCCGGGGTGAATTTGGGCGATCCACGACTCATTCACTCATTCAACCACTCACACACCATAATGTTCTCTGTCAGCAGGTCAACACTCTTCACAGCCGCATCAAAGTCGTCTGGTCAGCTCTCATCACACATTGTCAAGGTACTGCACCCAATGGAATTAGTGGGTGTGACCTCTGCATTCGACTCTAACCATGGAGATCTCTTTCGCCTGGCGACGTGACCGACTTGCTTGGAGGTTTTCTTGAAAGCGATTCAGGAGTTCATGGAGGCGGGCGATCCAGGAGACACAAGGAGCGCCCTGCCGACCTTTTATTGAAAGCGAGATCACTGCCCGTGCACTTTGGACTTGCCATACTGACCCGATACCCCGATCTGTCTGATTTCAAACGATAGCGCTGGAAGTCGCAAAAGTCCATTGAGGTCACCCTCAGGGCCAATGTTCAAGGTCTCGGCAAGCCAGGTAATTCAGCTTTCAAAGGAACTCCACCGGAATTCCACGTTGGAAGAAGACATGCTTTAGGAAGTATCAGA
This sequence comes from Podila verticillata NRRL 6337, assembly GCA_000739165.1. NCBI lineage: Eukaryota > Fungi > Mortierellomycota > Mortierellomycetes > Mortierellales > Mortierellaceae > Podila > Podila verticillata. The sequence continues at coordinate 808,601 of KN042429.1, read as the reverse complement.
TCAAAAAATGGAGTCTAGTGCGCAAGTAAACTAATACTATGGTCCTATACGATGTTTGATCTATATTGAATTCAACTAGGCGATGTTGTCACTGTTGCTCGTATGTATACATGGAATGGATGAAGCACGAACGCAAAAGAAGCACAATTACCTACAGATCGCGAAACTCGCGTCTCCACGACTTGACTTTGAGACTCAAGTGTTTGACCTTTGCTTAATTTTGCAACTTCATTGGGACTTAGCTGGCAGAATGAGAAACCAACTCTACCCTATGAGACTTGCCAGCTACATTGACAAGAACGCCCAGATCATCAAGGATGCTACCGTTGCTGGTCAGAGCGCCTTGAAGAGCGCACAGGAGGCTACTCAGGTACGCACAGGAAACAACTGGGCGGAGCAGATCACTGAAATTCGTGTCCAAGTGGAGTGTTGTATTGTATGGCTTACCTTGCATACCAATTGTTCTTTTCATACCATTAGGCTTACCAGCAGGCAGCCAAGAAGGAGCAGCGCATTGTTCAGTTGCAGGAGCTTCGCCATCGCCTGCAGGCGCTGGGACCACTGGTGTTTGCCCGTGCTGTGAACGAGATTCTTCCTGGATCCAAGACAATTTTTGGATCGGTGCAGGCAGAGGATGTGGTCCGGGAGCTGAAGGAGAAGCACGGCATTAACGTGGACAAGGTCACAGTTCAGGGCACCAAGATCAAGTCCGTGGGTGACTCGTGGGCACGCGTTGATCTCGGTGATCTGGGTCACGTTGAGCTCAAGGTTGTCGTCGAGAGGAAATAATAGACATTAGACATTTACAAATACACAAACAGGTTTATGGTATGTATCCTAGCTTGCTCTTGTTCTTAGCATGCAAAAAGACGGCTCTTGTTTGTTCTCTCCTTTGCTCTCTTCCTTCCCTTCTTGTGGGCAGAAAACTGAGGTTGAACCCTGTTGGGCAAAGTTCGCAAGCTCAGTTCACTCTGTCATGCCCACTCTTTCCATCGTTTGCGCGAGTGGATTCTTCCTACAACTCTGCAGCAAACCATTGGAAAGGGCTCTCTCGAGCCGTCTTCACTTTCTCTTCGGTTCGCTTGACTCTTTGCTGCTTTCTCCACTGTCGCCCATCCTTCTTTTTCATGTTCTTTGTTCCTCTTTCTCTTACTCGTCCGTTTTCTCGATACCCCCTTCGACGTTAATTCAGGCACCCCCCTGATCGCAGTAGATTCTTAGTTGCTTCTCCCTCCACACCTTTGTCTCCCGCCACCTTTATTTTTCAAACCCCTTCGCCTCTAACGCCCACCTAACAGCCCACCGTCGACCTTTTATGTGGTTTCGTTTCGTTGCGTTGCCTTTCTTTCTTTTGCTCTTCACTCTCTACTCCCGCACCGTCGTTAGCATTAACTCCAGAACGAAGCAACAAGAGTAGAGCGCAAAGTGTGTCTGTGTGCCTGACTTTTTCTCTTGTTTCTCGACCTGAATGAGTCCTTCGAATTCAAAACGAAGTGCCTACGCACGGCCTAATCACATTGCAAATCCGTTTGAGGATGATTCCAACAAAAACAACATCGTCATCGTCAACAGCGACATCATGATCCTCCCTGGTCAGCACGAGTCGCAGACAGAAGAGGAATATGACGACAACGATGATACATCATCGTCCGGGGCACAGAGTAGCCACGACAACCCTTCGCCTCATCCTCTGTCATCCAAGTCGTCGCACCATGCACCCGAGGGAACAGTGATGTTTCGTCCGGTATCGAGACCTAACACTGGCATCAGCGAGACTGCACCAGTATCTCATTCAGCCAGCGGTGTTCGCCAGTTGCACGCGCCCAGCGACCTACGACAACAGGATCTTGAGATGAAAGAGCGCGCTCTGACAAAAAGTCGTGTTCCAACAGCAACAATAGCAGCAACGATTGCAAGGACTAGCTCAAGTTCTCAGGATGGTAGAGCCGTGCGCACTTCGCCCCTGACAAGCCCGACCAGGACCAAGCATACTATCAACAGCATCAACAATAACAGCAAAAACAACAACATTAGCAGCAATACCCACCTTAATCCAATTAGTAATCATGAACAAGGACGACACATCAACGGCACCGAGAAGAGCGATAGTTCTATCCCAGCGACAAACATGAGGGAGCTCATTAATAACCGTCAATTGGGCCATGACCAAGGTGGCACGACAACTTCGGCAAGTGCTTCTGCCACTTTAGGAGCAGGAGCCTTGAACGACGAGCGCGGCAGGAGCAGCAGACAGGAAAACAGTCATCCCACCCGAGCACAGGGTCGCACACGCCATGGTAACAGTGCAAGGAGTTGCGACATCGGCAATAGCAACACTAATTTCGACAATATCGCCAATAACAACAAGAGCAGCAAATACAACCCACATGGGTCCTTGATCAGTCAGCACAATCTTCCGCCCTCAACCACTATAAAGCCATTATCGTTCTTTGGCCGCTTCTCTAAACAAACCGAATCAAGGAAGAAGAGAGACTCACTTCAACTTTTACAGCAAACCCAACCACGGCCGCTGACGCAACCTGGCTCGACTACTCCATCAGAGATGAATAGCACCACCGGCAGCAAGAACGAGCTCGTTCTGGACCACCATCTTAAGAACGAGAAGGTTCATGAAAAGAGAGGTCTTGGCCCCCGAGCCACCGCAGGCTTGTGTCTACATGGACAACGGTCACGAAAGCGAGGAGTGCCTGGCAAGGATGGTGAAGAACCAGAGACAGATATGTTCAACTTTGTCGACATCATGCTGAACATGCCCGAGGAGCCTACCTGGCGCCTGGTTATCATCAAGCTACTCAAGGTGCTGGCCGTCATGACCATCTCATACTTTACCTTGATGGCCCTCTACTTTGCTGCTGAGGTAAACATGCAACTCTTTGTCAATGAACAACTGGGATACACTTTTTGCAGGAACTCAACGGCTTCTCATTCAATATCTGTTTGTTCCTATAGTTCCAATCAGACGACCATATGAAAAATTTTGAGGTCTTGGTGGTAGATCTGGACTTTGGTATGGTCGGAGCCCAGTACAGCAACTTCGCCAATATTCTCAGCAATCAGACTTCGCAGCTCCACTGGGTTGTTCAGCCCAAGGACAGGTTCCAAACTTTCGATCAGGTCAAGGCGCAGGTCGAAAGCGGCGCCTATTGGGGCGCAGTTGTAATCATGCCGAACACCTCCTCGACCCTCAACAAGATGCTGTCTACTCCACTCAAAGACTTTGACCCATCCGGAGCATTTGCCTTTATCTACGATGGTGGGCGTGACCCTCTGGTCGTCAAGCCTTATATAGTGGCCAATATGTACACTTCCTTTTTGCAGTTCTCCAAACTGTTTAACCCGATGTGGATCAGGTTCTCGATCGGTCTCTACACACAGCAAGGTGTCAACATCACGAACCTCTATGATGCTCCCCAAGTCTTGGGAACTCCTGTCGCTTTTACAGAGTACGACTTGCACCCCACCACGGCATCCATCATCACCTCAGCCACCTCTGTGGCGTATATTTGGATCTTTTTGGTTGCTGGTGGAAGTACATACTTGGTCGCCAACATGATCCAGCCTTTGACCAAACATTCATCCGTCCCCAGGACCATGATGTCGTTGCTATTCCCTCTGCTTCTGTTCCTGGCCACTCTCTCAATGGCCTACAGTATTCTGCTGCTTTCCTTTGGCGTGCCCTTCAAAGACGGGGCCTCACAGTTTCTCTCTCTCTTTGGAGGCATGCTCCTCCTCCAGCTGGCAGTGTCGTCCATGGTCTTGTTCCTGATCTTTTTGATTCCAGTCGTTTACATCCCCACTATTACCATCACGTTCGTGATCCTGAACGTGATTGCAGTCTTCAACCCAGTGGAGCTGATGCCCAAGTTCTACCGCTGGGTGTACGCCATGCCTTTCTTGAACGCAGTACAGATTGCACGGTATGTCCTGATGGGTTCCTATAACCGGCTGCACTTCAACCTGCCGATTCTAGGCGTCTGGATCCTGGTACCTTGGGTGATGCTGCCATTCGCTATTGCAAGGCAGAAGAGGCTGGCGCGCGAGGGCATGCTGAGAGCACTGGAGGAAGAGCAGTTCCAATTGCAGCAGCTGAGGTTGCATCAGCTTCAACTCAAAGACAGCGTTATCAGTGCTGTGGAGGAGGATGGTGACAGCAACGAGGAAACTGTTCGGCAAGATCGGGCCAAACTCAGGAAAGCAAAAAGAGAGGAATCTACTCGTTCTCGCTCTCAGGATATAGCTCGGGCGGGTAGGCGTGTACCTCGCCAATCCGCAACGCTGGCCAGGGGCCGACATGATATTGTCCATGCCCCAAGCGATGAGGATGACGATGTCTCAGAGGGCGACTTCCGCGGCCATCATCAGGACTCAGCCCACCACACCAGTCACCCCAACACTACCAGCATACACCAAGAGCTCCCGAACGTACCTTATCTGCATTTCTATCAACCCCCGTCGACAGCTATGGCAACACCAGCACCAACAGCACCTTATGTCCTACCTCCATTCCACCAAAACGCAAACTCGACTTCCCCGTCACCAATGAATGTCTCTCTCACCGCACCTACACAGTCGCAAGTATTCAATACTCGATCCTCTCATTCCAATCGTGTTGATGTCCCCGCAAGAAACAGCATCAGCCGTTGTCAGCAAAGATACTCATCCTATGCTGACGACTCGATACCTGACGAAGTCAAGTAGATAGTCATTTTCTCTTCCTTTTTTTTTTTTTTTTTTTTTTTTTAATACAACATACTCGCAACGTTCAAAAGCACTTTTTTATTAATTGCATGTGGTCTTCGATCCCCTTAGTTCCTGTCTTCCTTGAGCCATTCCAGGATTTGAGGAGTGTAGTACGTCAAAACAAAGTTGGCGCCTGCTCTCACAAAGCCGTCCATCGACTCCATGACCCCTGTGCGCAGATCAAAAACGCCAGCCTTGGCAGCGTGCCAAATCATGGCGTACTCGCCCGAGACCTGGTACACGGACAATGGGTAGTCGGGCGCGATCTCTCGTGCGTCGCGCAAAATGTCCAAATAAGGTGTGCCGGGCTTGACCATTAGCACATCAGCACCTTCGCCCATGTCACGGACCAATGCACGGCGGGCCAAACCACGAGCCTGAGGAGGAAGCTGATAACATTTGCGGTCTCCGCTTCCGGGAGTGGAGTGGCAGGCATCACTGGAAGATGGAAAAAAACAAAACAACTGGATGAGTCAAAAAGTGTGGGAGAATATGGATAGGCTTTTTTCCTCATTGGGAATTGGTTGCAGGTATATCCACGTTCATAAAATGCCGAGAATGGAAGGAAAGCGCAGCAAAGTAAACCTTACCGGAAAGGCCCATAGAATCCACTGGCAAACTTGGCCGAGTAACTCATCAAGCTGACCTTGTGGGCAATGCCCTCCTCGACCAGCGCATCCTTGATCGCCTTGATGCGGCCGTCCATCATGTCACTGGGCGAGATCATCTGGCAACCAGCGCGGGCATAAGCCAATGAAATATCCGCCAAACGCTTCACCGATGCCCGGTT
>KN042429.1:779686-802950 GCA_000739165.1 Podila verticillata NRRL 6337 | reverse complement strand
AGGGCACAAGCAGACATCGCAGGCCAGAAGCAAGCTGGGAAAAGCCTTGCTGAGGACCTTGAGGGCACGGATGGCAGGGGTGTTGGGGTCATCAGCAGCTGATCCAACAGCATCCTGCGAGGATTAGGATATATTCCGAAGCGATAGCGAAGTGTTGCTAGTCAGCAAGGCGATTCTAAAATCTCGTCCGATTTGTTGGATAGGATAAAGTGCACAGTACTCCTTACCTTCTCAATATTGGCAGGAACTCCAAAGATGATCACTGACTTAAGACCGTTGGCGACCAAGGGGGTCAAGAAATCGACCAACAGGTTGATTCCCCAGCTGTCAAGTACCGAAAAGAAAAGCGAGAGAGTGCGTGAGGAAGCAGACCTTCGTTCCATGTACTTTTCTCGGCTCCGCTTCTGCTCCTTCCCATATTTCCTCACGATTATTACAGTTCTCTATGAATCTTCATGAACTCCCTACATATCCCTATGCTCTTATCCTTCATTGACCCATCTCCCCTTCGCTGACCCTTGATAGCCCAATTTTTTGCTTTACCGAGACTGTCCTGGAAGAGTGTCGATCTTCTCTTCAACGTTGTCATTGTCGGTGACAAAGATGGGGTACATGAGCATTTCTGAGGTGATGGGCAAGCCTGCCTGCCATGTCCTGTGCAAGGGGTGGTGGTATCCAGCATGCAGCAAGGATGTGTGTCTGTTGGGTTCCAAATGAGATGCCATGGTGTCCTGAAAGTATGAAGAGGAGAGTAGTGAACTGAAATAAAGAGGGAAGCCTTTTAATCTTTGTATCAATGCCAGTCACAGTTTGATGTTCACGTGATTTAATGAGTATCCGCACACGTCGCGTTCTCTAGTAATCACCTGCTTTGGGTACATCGATGGATACTGAGTTGTTGACATGTATGAGCAGACTTGCCAGAACGGCCTCGGTAGCTGCGTGTGTCATTTAGAGAAGCGGTGGCGAGATTTACTAAGGCTCCAGAGCACAGTCCGACGTGGGGCTCCATCAAACTCTATAGCGCCTAAGGCTGTCCTTCAAGTGAGGTCCTGTTCTACACTTGCTTTCCAACTCCACAGCCCTGATTCTCGCCGTAGTTCACCTTTGACTCGCGTTTTTCTGTTACAACTTACTCGAACGTTAAGTCTCAAGCGTGGTGAGTAGCAAAACATGAATGATCATACTTCTAGAGAAAACATACATGTAGATGTTTGAACGAAGGATGTTACTAGTCTGAGCAACCAGTGAAAGAGGCGCTTGATGGGGGGGGGGGGGTGACCACCATTTCTTTTACTCTACTCGCTTGAGCATCTCTCCGCGTCGCGACTGTGGCCAATCGCGGCTTATTGGTGGAGAGGTTTAATAATGGCATGGAAGAAAGTACAATCCAAAAACTCTAGGAAATCGCATTCTTTGGAGGGCATCTGGATTGGCAGTTTTGCGAGGTGCATTGACAACGACGGCGGAGAATATGATTTGCCATTGAAAACACCAGCTATCGATCGATCATGGACATCAAACATTCTTATAGTTTTCTTTGTGTATCCATGCTATGAAAAAGAGTAGCCAAGCAACCTCGAAAGCATTAAAATATGCACATTTGAGGTCATGCTGTTCACCGACCCAAGGACCTGCCATATTTACGGCAATGCTTTGTATGGAAGTGGAATTGATCATGGAAGGTTGAAAATTTATCCGCCGAGGACGTGCACACCAACTTGACAGACCGTTGCACCTTCAGGGTGTTGGGTGTGGGTCGTGGACACCACACATGAACGCAGCGCAGTTGCCGTTTGGCAAATGTGGGGATACACGGCAAATTGTCCGACATAATAAATTAATAAGGCTCTACAAGCACGGGTTCAATTGAACCTGTTCGATGGGTTCATAGCAGATGGCCGTTGTTTTTAAGGGTGGTGCGTTCACACTCTTTCTCTCCGATCGAGGACAAAGCATGAACGGGAGAATACAACAAAAGAAGGTTATTATTTTAACATCCACCGTCCCTGCCATGTAAACATTCATTGGTGAGAGGAGTGGTTTAACACTGGGCATTTTAAGCGTTTGTTTGGTCAGCAATTAGAGTCCAAGGTCTTCACGGCTCCGACCTCACCCTCCACAAAAAAAATGATGCTGGTTTGCGCCATCTCTCCACAAGACCAACTTTGGAATGTTGACAGAAGGCAAAACCTGCCAGGAGGGTGTTCTCAATCCACAAACTTTTTTTATGTAAAATGTGTAGAGACGAGAATGGTAGATTGATCCAGCGCAGCTGATTAGGGTGCATGCAGGTTTCTAGGTAGTTTTTTTTTTTTTTTTTTTGTTGAGAATCCAAACGATTCCTCCCACGGTGAGGTTCGAATATCGATGTCAGCCTATCTCCTCAAATGGGCATAGAGCGGACAAATTTAAGCGAAGAGGCTGTAGGGTTGTTTCCTATGTCGCCTCTTCATTTTTCAACGATATTTGCTTGGCTTGCTTAGTGTTGCTGACCCACCAAGATGCTGTAAAGTGTAATACAAAGGGCGAGTCTTCATTCCCCGTTGTTTGTCGCACCAAAACGTGAATAGAAATAATACACAAAAACAGTCGTAGGAGGATCTCAATGTCCAAACATCGCTCACTCTTTCCTTTGCATGTGAAGGACACCCCTTTTCCAACATCCGCATCGCTCAAAAGAACGAGGCCTTTATTGCTCCATCGCAGAGGACAAGCTTCTTTAGAACAAAGAAGACCTTGGGGACAGACGGAGAGAGCGTGGACTACTGTTTCTCTTGGCGACAGTCTTCTGCCCAAACACAGCTCTCACAAGGGCCCATGTAGACCATCAGGATGCTGCTCTGGCATTGGGTCGGATGTTGAAGAACTGCATGCTATCTCGCCCAAAACTGTGCTGTCTCCTGGTCTTTTTTTTTGTGTCTTCACAAGAACTCTTTACATCAATGCAGCTCTCTTGTGGTCGACAATGATCAGGAAAATAGATTGACCACAAAGCCGAGTGCTGGAGTGACGAATCAATTGCTTAATGTTTTCGGACATGATACGCCAGGAAAAAAAAGATTACGCAAGTAACAGTTGCCAGATCGATCAGTGTAGAATTGACGGTCACCGACAAGGACGCATAGTGTCTCCTTGTCGTTGGACCAGGTTTCATATTATTTTCTTTAAGAGGGACTTTGTGCGGTTCCTTGGCAAACACAGCTTGGCTCGATTAGTGGAACAGTGCACATGGACAAGAGCGACATGATGCAATTGTACGTTGTGTCTTTGGGAAGATCCATCCTCACATGGGGGGGGGGGAGGGAGGGAAGGCCAAGGATGTTGTCTCCACACGACGGTTGCGGTAAACTAGACTCTGTTTTCTTTGGGGGACATGTTGCATGTCGTTTCGTTTAAACCGACAACCCAACATTCGACAAGGCCAAGCTTTTGCTGTGAGGAAGGGACGGTGAGCTGGCTGGCGTAATGAGGGGGCTGCTTGCAGCATGCCAGTGGTCCCTGGCTTTGTGCGTGTTCGTCAGTGGAGAACCAAGATGTGCATGAGGATTATTTTCTTCCTCCGCAATGATTGGCCGTGCCTTAATAGCCCCTCGGCTCGTGAATTGGACAGGGAAGGGAGGGCGCGAGCCGAGTGAATAGGAGAGCAGGTACTCTAAAGCAGAATGTCCCTCTGCTCCCTCTGTGTGCTCTCACACCTTCCACACTCGTCTGCTCCCACACTCCACACATACTCATGCCTCAGGGCAAAACTCAGTGCGAGAGACAGAGAGTGTGGGAGAAGGCACAAAGTACACGCGTGGGTGTCAATAAAAGAATTGCCCATCATTCGACTACAACTGCGAGTTTCTGCCCGTGGGCCAGGGTGTGATTTTATCCACGATCGTTTGAATTGTGCGATCGTTGGCCGTGTTCCCTCCCCCCGTTAGTCTTCCCCAGCGTGGCCCTTTTTGAACGAGTGAAAAATGCAAAGAGTTGGCTCTCTCTCGCCCTCCGTCTCGTCGTCGACAAACGGTCAAAGTGCTCACTGTTGATTATCCACTCGACCATTCCTTTTTTCTTCCTCCACCTTTTATTTGTTTCTTCCTTCCTTTCTTTCTTTCCTCTCTTCTCTTCTCTCCAATTTCTTATTTGTTCTCCAAACATCATACCCCGCTCTCGCTCTTTCTCGTCCCTCTCGAACAGCGTAATTATCTTGCTGTCACATCCATCGTCACCCAGCCATCCTTCACTTTCTCTCGCCCGCCAACCCTTGCACCCACGCACACTTCATTTCCCCTCACGAACTATATCCCCCCCCCTCTTGTACCTTACATAATTCATCCACGCTAAAAGAGACCCAACTCCTTCCCTCTTTCCTCTCTTCTTCCTCTCTCCTTCTCAGAAACACTGAGCGCACACACTGTCATGTCGTCACCCCTGCCCATACCCATGGAGCACCAACAGCAACTAAGCCAGGCCGGTCGACAAAAGCGCCTCAAGGCCGGCACTGCCTGTACCAACTGTCGCCGCAAGAAGCTCCGATGTACAGGCACGCCCCACTGTGCCCGGTGCGTTACCCACAACCTCGACTGTGTCGTCGATGAAGCCTTGTTCCTCAAGACCAACAGCGCCCAAAGCCTTTATGCCAAGAGCTCTTCCTCCTCGTCTCGCCCATCACCTCCCTCCAACTCACACTCTCACCGCTCCAAAAGCTCCCACCAGATGTCCTACCCACACGGCCACCACGACCAGGGTTCCCTGTCGTCCTCGTCGGCCTATTCGGACGACGAGATGCTCGAGAGACGCCACTCGCTCGACTTTCAATCAGATCGCAGAATGTCTGCCAGCAGTGCGACCAGCATATCCAGCCTGAGCCCAAGCCCATCCCCTGGTTACTCCTACAACAACTACTCGCCTTCTCATACCACCTCACACAACTACTCCCCCTTCCAGTTCTCTTCGTCCATGCCCGAAAAAAGCATCTACCACACACTTTCCGATTCTCCCTCCAGGCCCAAAAAGATACCTTCAACAAAAAAGTCCTCTCGGCCAGAGCTTGGCGCCAGTGGTCATTCTGGCTCCCAGTCCTACTCTGGTCCTTCTTCATCGATCCCGTCTTCGTCGTCTAATATGGCGAGCAAGAAGCGGGCGTCCAAGGACCAGGGGTCGATCAAGCCCAAGCAGAAGCGGCGTAATTCACGCCCTGACTCAGAGTCGATACTGATGCAGAACGTTCGCGACAGTGACCGGGACCCTGGCTCACCATCGCCCTTGCTGAGTCCCCAGGACTCGAGCTCGTCCACAATTGGGGCCAAGGAAGAGGATTTCAAGTCAGTTGTGAGCACCATGAGCTTGGATGGCCATGGACAGCAGTAAGTGACAAATCGATACTTTGAAGTGGAGCATGTCTTTGTCATTGTAAATTGTGCGGATTTTTGAGTTTGCAGAGTGCATTAATTTAGGCCAAAGCTTATGCACATCCGACACTTTGCTTGCATACATACCCACCCACACGTACTCGGCACATACACGGATCCAACAACAACAACAACAACAACAACAACAACATCCTCATCCTCATCAACAACAACACATCCAGCTACACCCTCACTTTGCCCGACTACCTCCTTCCTTCATCCACACTCACCCATCCCATCTCCGTGTCAACTGGGATGCCACAATCGATGACGGCATAGCCGTATCAAATACAGTTTCTATGGCGTTACTAGCTCATTGAACTCAACCTTACTTTTCTTTTGTTCCCCTGCATTCATCGTTCAGTTTCCACGGAAGCAGCTCTGGCTTCTATGTCTGCCAACTCAGCTCTCGATATCGCCAGGGTGTTTGTAAGTAGAGATTGCATACTATCCACGTTGTGTTCTGTCCTCGTTGTCTATCTAGTCCTGACAAGCCCTCAATATCATCGCCACTAGATCCACTTCCTATGGCACACCTGAACGACAGTGATTTGTGGTCCCACTCGCTGCAGATGACCAGCGAGCGTGAGTTGCCCTCCAAGGCCGAGATGGATAACCTGCTCAGCCTTTACTTCCGTTACATGTACCCATTCGCGCCCATGTTCATCCGCAGGACATTCATGGAGCAACACCAGAAGCGACCGGATCTCTCTCAGATCTTGATCCTCAACGCCATCTTTTGCAACGCCTGCTGGTACTCGGACGACCCTCTTGTCAAGTCAGAGTCGACAAAGTTCTTCAACCGTGCAAAGATCATCTTGGATGAAACCTACCACGTCTCTCGCATCAGCACCGTCCAGGCATTACTGCTCATGTCACACCACCAATATGCAGTCGGTAACTACTCAGGAGGCTGGCTGTACACTGGCATGGCCACCCGTATCGCACATGTAAGCCTCCATTGTTTTTATGACCTTTTGGGTATGGGTTCCACGTTCACTGCATGCTCACCTTCAGCTATGACCATTAGGATATTGGTCTACACCGTCAGGATGTGCAGGTGAACGAGCCAGAGGAGGCAGAGGTCAGAAAGCGTGTCTGGTGGGCTGTTTATATTGCGGATCGTCTCGGAGGCGGCATTCTTGGTCGGCCACTCAACTTGCGTGACAAAGAGTACAACGTCCAGATGCCCTCTGATGACTGGATTGCCCAGCTAGGAGGTGACGATGCTGTTGAGTACCCCTACGAACCTGAGCGCATCATCTCTTGCCGCCTCCTCTGGGCCGTCAAGTTGTTTATGCAGATGGGCAATGTGCTTAACACAATGCACTGTATCGAGGCGGAGATCAACGGCGCTTTCTTGGCGGATATTTCCAGGACTCAGTTGCCTCAACTTCACAACAGCCTGACCTCGTGGTTCCTGTCATTGCCCAACGAGCTCATGTACACACCCTACACCATGTCACCCAACTCGAACCACCCACCATCTCCTCCCACGGCACTGATGCACATGTTTTACTACACCACCCTGACGATGCTGCACCGTCCTTACCTCCGTCCAGTCAACTCGGCCGCCATCGATCCCAACTTTTTAGTCTCGTCCCGCAATATTTGTACAGCAGCCGCCACCAACGTCTGTCACATTGCCGATTCGTTGATGCTCCATGGCCAGTTGCGCGATACTTGCTACTACGGAATGGCCTGTCTCTTGGCTGCAGGAACAGTCCACGTCCACAACGCCATAACTCCTACCCCCAGCAACCGTGAAACTACCCGTGCAGGACTCTCAAAGACCGTCAAGGCAGCACATGAACTTGTCAAGACCTTCCCCGTCGCCGAGTCGCTGATCGCTGTAGCACTGGATGTGTTTGCCAGCCAGACCAGCTCGGTCCCTACAGAGATGGCCGCCTCATTTATCGACATCTCGACTTTTGTGGCCCCTTTTATCGACATGACTCAGCTCCAGTCAACCTCCATTGGAAACATTTATGAGGCAGCCAGACTCGCCAAGCTCGCCAAAGATGGCCCCGGTCCAGCCCCTTCGATCCAGTTGCGTCACCCTTACGGCAACTTCTCGATGCCGCTGCCTGAGCAGGGCAAGGATCAGAGTTCAACCAACCTGAGCTCCATGTGGCAGAGCCAGATCGCCACTGCAGTGGCCATGGCGGCGATCGCGTTCGGTGGCACTGACCCGCAGCAGGAGCAGCAGTTCTTTGCCAACCCTTTGGAGCTGCCTGAGGCTCTTCGTCTTGCGCCAATTGACACCATGATGTTTCAAGCAGATGGATCTTTGGCTGGAACAGGTCTTGACTCTTTCGGAACTGATCCCTTGAACCTCGGAAGCCTTTCTGCAACATCAGCATCACCAACCTTCATGACGCAACAGGTTGATTCTCACTTGTTGCAATACCAGGCCCAGACTTCTCAAACTCAAACGATGCAGTCATTCCAGCAGCCTCAGCAGCCTCAGTCTCAACCTCAACCTCAACCTCAACCTCAACCTCAATCTCAAACCCAGCCTCAGCAACAGCAACAATCCCCAGCTCAGAACACAACTCAGTTCTCAAGCAACCAGTTCAATGCCACACATGCATTGAATTTAATGCAGGCCACTCTTGCTTCTTCTCTCCAGGTATCAGAGTCTACCACCACACATTCTCAGCCACAGCCACAGCATGCCATGATGGAGGACGATACTGCAGACCCACCCTCGCCACCAGCCATTTCTTCGGACGACATGGATATGGAGGGGGCATCTCTGGCCGGTGATACCCCCAGTCCAGACTCGTCGTCAGTGCCGCGCCAGGACGCACAGACCCAGTGCGAAGCCTCCTCTGGCTACTCATCCAACTCGACTTCTTCACACGAGTCGTTTATGTCGTCGCTGACGGAGGGGAGCGATCGTCATGATTCAAGTGGACATATGCCATTCTTTATGAGTGGTCAGACGAATGCTGGCCAGGTCCAGCAACAGCAACAAAACAACCCAGGGTGTCACAAGGACGTGCAGAAGGTGAACACGATCCTGTTTGACGGCCAAGTCATGGAGTGCTGAGCGTCAAATTCCTAGTTTTTCTTGTAGTTTTTTTTTTTTTCTTAGTTTCATGTACCATAATAATATCTTGTTTCCCACAACCCGGGCAATTCATTTCAATAGGAGAGTTCAAATTACGTGTCCTTTTTTTTTTTTTTTTTTTTTTTTGAAACAAGTGCCTTCACGACGATCTTCAAACGGCCATAAAAAATTTTCTGCGATCTTCAACACGTTCTGTTCTTTTTTCTATGCATCACATTACACCTTTCTCTCTCTCTTGGCAACCACCTATTCGCGATATTAAGTTTAATCACGTAATACAACTAATACTTCCACAAAGCACATAAAAGCGCGCACAAACACTCGCATATACACACATATACACAACACACATACCGACGCAACCCACAGAAAGAAAGAAATCATATCCAACACTAACGACGCGATCCAGGGGATCAAGAACGACTACTACGCCAACGACCCCCATAACCCCGGCAATCTTGTGCGGCGAGCATCCAATTTCTCACAAACCCATCGCTCAGACTCTGACCGCGTCACACGTAATACCTCGATACGCAGCACCCTCACCTCCATAGTCGCCAACGGCGACACTGTGGCCTCACCCGCAGTAAATCTGCCGCCAGTGCTGATTCCGGCCATAGTGCGGCAGACGTCATTCGGAGAGCAGTTGTCCACCAAGATGTACCAATATGATAGTTACACAAATTACTACTACTACGACGACGACAACGACGACGACGACAACAACGACGACGACAACAACGACGACGACAACAACGACGACAAAAAAACGAGAGGTCTGGAAGCAACGAATATCAACGCAACAGTGAGCGAGCCGATGGAGTCGACAGGAAGTGATGTGAAGAAACAACCACAGGTGGCCCAAACGATACCTAGTGACCAGACAGAAGGTGATGATGATGAAGGAGGAGGCTTTTGTGGGTTGTTTGGCAAGAAAAAGAAAGGTAACCAACCCAAGAAGCAAGTGGAGGCTGTTGGGTACTGGCAGCTGTACCGCTTCGCTTCCAAGCGCGATTGGTTCTATGTCACGTAAGCTCATCAATCTCCACATTCAATGAAAAACAGAAGCTAACTTTCAACGTTTTCTATGTTGATCCACTTATTTTGTTTGTTGTCTTGACGTGTATAGTCCAGGAATTATCTGCTCCCTTGGTAATACTTGTCCCTGAGCACCTATTTGAAAAAAATGGCTCCTCACCTTTACCTAACCAGTCCTCCTTTCGCGTTAACAATCAAGGTGTTGGCGTCGGACAGCCGACTATCGCCCTCCTCTTCGGCAACATTGTGAATGGCCTCACGGACGGCCAGGGCGACAAGGGCCAAGAGATCCTTCACAACGTCGTCCTCTTCACGATCGTGGGATGCGCCATGTTTGTTGCTGGCTACGGTCAGATGTGTTTCTGGACCCTGTCGACCGAGCACCAATCCAAACACATCCGTGAAAAGTATTTCCATGCCATCCTGCGACAGAACATGTCCTGGCACGACACGGGCAAACAGTCCGAGTCCCTGACCACGCGATTGAGCTCAGACACGCAGCTGATCTACGATGGACTGGCGGATAAAGTTGGGCTATGTCTGTCCAACTTTACAACGTTCGTGGCTGGATTCGTTATCGGCTTTATCAAAGGCTGGAGACTGAGTCTGGTGCTCCTGTGCGCCGTGCCGTTAATTGGAGCGGCTGCTGCGTTTATGGCCAAGTACACAGTCGAGAGCTCGTCCGAGGGGCAGGGGTCCTATACCAAGGCAGGTGCGGTGGCCGAGCAGGCCTTCTCGTCGATCCGGACTGTGGTGGCCTTTGGAGGCCAGAAGCGCGAGGCACCTGGACGACGCCTTTGCCACTGGATCCAAGAAAGCCATTGTCACCGGTGTTGGGTAAGGGTTGATTACCTGAAACTGGACGTCATGTGGGCAAAAGAGCACATGAGGCTAACGGTTTTTATTTCATGCTCATCACTCGTGGATACATAGAAATGGAGTCTTCTTGTTTGTTCTGTTCTGTACTTATGGTAAATACTCGTGTCAATTCTAGGCTTTCTAAAGTCAATGACGACAAGTGTCTTAGGTTTCACATGCAAACTTGATAGGTCTGGCGTTCTGGTACGGAGCAAATCGAGTTGCTGCAGGAGAGATGAATTCTGGTCAGGTCCTGAACGTGTTCTTGGGCATGGTTATTGGTGCTTTTGCTCTCGGGTAATGAAGCAAAGTTGCTTCAATATCTGGCCGGTTTCGTGATCCCCATGCTGATTGAGTAGTCTTGTTCTGACAATAGAAATATCGGTCCCAACATCTCTGCTTTCGCGAACGCACAGGGTGCAGCCTAGAACATCTTCAAGACAATCGACCGCATCCCCGTTATCGACTCTGCAGATCTAGGCGGTGCCAAGCCGGACAACATTCAAGGACATATTGTTGTGATCAACGTCGATTTCTCGTACCCATCGCGCCCCGATATCCAAATTCTGAAGAAAATGGATGTCGAAGTCAAGCCCGGCCAAACGATTGCCTTGGTGGGTCAGTCAGGAAGCGGCAAATCGACCATCGTCGGACTTGTTGAGCGGTTCTACGATCCTACCTGTTAGTGATCATCTCAAATGGTTGCAGATTTGATACTAATTCAGCACTGGCACTCACTGATTCTTGAACTCACCACCACCCACATCTTGTGATAGCTGGATCGATAACATTGGATGGTATCGAAATCAAGGACAACAACGTGACATTCCTGCGAGACACCATCGGAATCGTGTCTCAGGAGCCCGTCCTCTTCAACGCCAGCATCAAACAGAACATTATCTATGGCATTCGCAAGGACCAGGCCGTTCCTACAGATCAAGAGATCGAAGACGCTTGCTGCCTATCAAACGCCCACGACTTTATCTCCAAGTTACCCGATAAGTATGATACCATAGTTGGAGAAAAGGGCGCCTTGTTGTCAGGAGGCCAGAAGCAACGCATCGCCATTGCTCATGCCTTGATCAAGAATCCCCGCATCTTGCTGCTGGACGAAGCTACTTCCGCTTTGGATACCGAGTCGGAGCGAACGGTGCAGGCAGCTCTGGACAATGCCTCTGCAGGACGATCCACGATTGTGGTTGCCCATCGTCTTTCGACCATCATGAACGCAGACATCATCTACGTCATGGAAAAGGGTATCGTGATCGAGTCAGGCACACACAAGTCTCTGCTGGAGAAAGAAAGCGCCTACGCCGAACTCGTTGCCAAACAGCAGCTCAAGACTGGAGGCACAGATGTCGAGCGGCCCCACACGGGTGATTTGGACGACGCATCCCTGACAGCATCCTCCGCGCCCAAACCAGAGATGAATCGCCGCAAGAGTTCCAAGATTGAGCGGATTCTGTCGAAGCGGTCGAGCATCATGTCCAAGAACCGCGTCGATTCATCGATACCGATCGAAGAGGATATTGCCATGATGTCGACGGAGGAAAAGGCTGCAGTTGAGAAGAAACTGGCCAAGAAGAAAAAGGCACCGATCGGACGCGTGATCGGAATCATGAAGCCCGAGCTTGCGGTTGCAGCCTTGGGAGGACTTATGAGCGGCATTTCTGGAGCTGTAGGTTCATGTTCTTCAAAGTCGTCAGTTATTGTGTTTAATCTCTAACTTCAGCTTCGCTACGTTGCTGTGCGGGGGCTGCTCCTCTAGATTTTCCCTGTGTTCTCAAAGATCTTTTCCAAGATGCTCAACATTCTGACTGCACCCGAGAGCCCCACCTTCACCAGGGACTCCGACTTCTACTCTCTGATGTTTGTCGTCATTACCATTGTCGCTCTGTTCAGTAACGGTATCTCGATTTATATCTTTGAGCTCATCGGCGAGAAGATGGCTCGGCGGATGCGCACCCTGAGTTTCAAAGCCATCATGAGTCAGGAAATGGGATTTCTCGATCGCGAGGAGAACAGTACCGGTGCCCTGTCCTCGCGCCTCGCCACAGACGCCTACCAGATGCACGAGCTTGTCTCACAGCTCCTCAAGACTGCGTGCTCCACGATCGCGATTCTAGTCATTGGGTTGGTGTTTGCCTTCACAGCCAGCTGGATCCTGACCTTCATTATCCTTGCCCCTGATTCCAGTGCTGGGTCCTGCACAGTATTACGAAATCGCAGCGCTGACAGACTTTGGTGCCAAGACACACAAGGCGTATGAAAAATCGGGCCGTGTTGCTGGCGAGGCCATTGCGAACATCCGCACAGTCGCTGCTTTGACGAAAGAATCAGTCTTTGAAGACAAATACGAAGGTATTTTTACCACTCATTGAAATTTGTTCCGTTTTTTTTTCTTTTTCTACTCGTCAGTGTTCTAACAGGAGGTTTTCTTTTAGTTGTCACCCGAGAGCCACACAATACTCGCTGCACAAGGCCTACTTCGCTTCGATAGGATTCGCCATGTCGCAGGGTGTCATGTATTGGGCGTACGCTGTGGGGTTCTATGCCGGTTAACGACTGCAGAAGGCAGGTCTGATGTAGTGGGGCGAAATATTTGACACCATGTTCGCTGTGGTGTTTATGGCCATGGGTCTCGGCTAGATGGCCACTCAAATGTAACATGATCTTACCCTCTCCTTACCCTCATGTCTGTTACCTATGCTCCCAAAGGACATCCACTCTAATACTCTTTTGCCTCCAAACTTTCCTCTCAAAAACTAGGCCCAAGTACGTGAAAGGAAAACAATCCGCCATCAACGTCTTTGAGCTTCTCGACAAAAAGACAGCCATTGACGCCGATAAGGACGGTATCGAGATCACTAAACTTGAGAGCCACGCTGCGCTCGAGAAGGTCGACTTTGCCTACCCAACCCGCCCGGACATCCGTCTCTTCAAGGGTGTCGATCTGGAGGTGAAGCCCTCACAGACCGTTGCCCTGGTGGGTCCTTCTGGCTGTGGAAAGTCAACTATCATTGCTCTGCTCGAGCGCTGATACGACGTCCTTGGCGGACGAGTCATTGTCGATCATTACGAGATCAAGGACCTGCAGCTCAACAACTTGCGCGAGCACATGGCGCTAGTTGGTCAAGAGCCCGTACTGTTTGACGTGTCGATTGGCGAGAATATTCGATACGGTATCCCTGAAGGCCAGACCGTGGACTAAGTGCAAGTTATGGCTGCTGCTCGCGCGTCCAGCATCCATGATTTTGTGATGGGCTTGCCCAACGGGTACGACACCCGCGTGGGTGACAACGGCTCACATTGTCAGGAGGGCAGAAGCAGCGCATTGCCATTGCTCGCGCACTGATCCGTAACCCCAAGATGCTGCTGCTAGATGAAGCTACTTCGGCACTGGATTCTGAGTGTGAGAAGCTGGTACAGGAAGCATTAGACAAAGCGCGCGAGGGCCGTACAACAACAGTGATTGCTCATCGTTTGAGTACGATCCAAGACGCGGATTTGATCCTGGTGGTCAAGGATGGATCGATTGTCGAGTCTGGTCGCCACTATGAGCTCGTGGCTCTAGGTGGTGTGTATGCAGAGCTGTGCAAGAAGCAGAACTTGGAAGTCACTCATTAAGTATAGTAATCCTAGTCCCAAAAAAATGTTGATATATATATTTACAAACTACCCTCTCTATTTGCTTCCAATTTAAGGCTCGCGAGGGGTCACTGTGAGAGGCTCCACGAAGATGGGGTACTTTTGAGTACCGACGTGATCAATGTTCTCAACACGGATCGTGAACTTGAGTTGGCTCTTATCGTGGAACTCACGTACCGAGCACCAGTTGCGGCGGTTCAGCAACTTCTTGTTATCAAGTGGGGAACCGTCTACATCCTTGGTAAAGATCTCGGTCATCTCCTCCGAGGTGTACTCGTTCAATGAGTATGTCTTGGAGGTTGCGTGCAGCGCAGTGATAACACCGCCTGGTGGTGGGCCGCTATTTGTTGAGAAATCGAGAAAAAAAACAAGAGACTTTGGTGTCAGCACTGCACACCAACGATGGGAAAAAGACAGTGCGTTCGGTTTCGATGCTTACTTGACGATGGCGGAAGAGACGATCTGGACCATGTCGTAGGGGTCAGTCAGGCGATCCTTGCTCTCGGTTCCGAAAAGGCGACCAGCACCACCGACGTGAACCTGTAGAAGAATTGCCAAGGGTTAGTATATATGTTACCTCTAAGGAATAATAAAGCCAAAAAAAAACATCCCAAGCATGGAAAAAACTTACGTCTCCACCAACAAAGGTGACACGGACACTGTGTTGGGTAGCAATCGTCTGCAACAGCTCAACCAAACGTCTCTTCTCTTCGGTGTGGATTGTGCAGGCCCAAGAGTCAACCTAACAAGGCAGAGGTTGAAAGAGTGGCGGGGTGAGTAAGAAGGCATGCGAGTTGCTGCTTCAAAGGGAAAAAAGTATTCATCAACTTACCAAATCATCCAACAGCTCTGGACCAAACTGGCCAAGCACGTTCTCGAACGCCTTGCATTTTCCAAAGATTTTTCCAATGACACTTCCGCGAGACAGCTTGTCGCCCAGCTTGTCGAGCGAAGCCTCAAAGAGGGTCAGAGCAGGGTAGACCAGAGGAGTGCCCAACACAATCACCAAATGCTTAGTCGTAGGCAGCAGCTGCCGACGAATCTCCTTTTCGAGCAAGTCGTAGGTGTCGTTCGAGAGAATGGTCTCCTTGGAGCGCTCGGAGCGTGTATCAGGAAGCACCACAAGGGTGCGCTTGCCGAAGTGAGTGATCGTGCTCCAGCCCTTGCCAGACTTGGCAGTCAACAGTCCAGCGCGCTGGGTGATGTGTGCGTTGGAGTGCTGCTGGAACAGGAGATAGAAGCGAGCTGCGGCTGCGCCGATTCCTAATGGGATGGAGAACCCGATACAAAAGTTGAGAAATTCCGGATGCGTGTCAGTGTATGCATGTCCATGAGGGCGTTGAAATTTAGTGCGTTGGTGCAGGCGAAGGCGAAGTATGTTTGTTTGTTTTTGGGCCGAGCGTCTGTCCATGTGCTGCCCAATTTACAAACATGGACAAATAAAGAGAACAGAGCACAGTGCCCAAAGAAGGACAAGGGATGGACAAATGGGGTCATTCATTTCGCAAGATCAATGATGGAGGATGCATTCTTACCTTGCATGACATTGCTCAGCTGGTACTTGGCTGGGTACGATCCATATCCGTCAATGATATCGTGGTCATCCCAGGTGTTGACGGAGGGGATCAGCGACAGTGCCTTGGAGTATGTGCCAGTGGTAAAGTGCTCGACGTAGTGGTCAAAGTAGTATCTCTCCACAGCATACTTCTTCTCGTTGTTGAAGGATGTCGACAACCGCGACTCTTCGTCCATGGCCAACCACTCGACCATCTCGGGGGTCGCCAACACGTCGTCGTTGTAGATCTGATCACCGCCTCCCACAATTGTGTGGAATGGCAAGCGGTCGTGTGCGCCGAGCAAATCATCCCAAAGTGGGTCCGCGCCGCCGTGAGTGCCCATGGGATCCGCGACATCCGAGGTGAATCCGTTGCATGAGTAGAAGGCCCAGTTGTGGTTCTCGTCCAGGGCAGGGACGTGGAAGTTCCATTTCTGAGGTGTCTTGGTCTTTACGCCGTTTTCAGTCTCGAACCAGTACTCGATCCGCTTCTCGCGGTGAGCCATCAGAGTCAACTGGATATCGTACCGGTAAAAGTGGTTGCCCTCCCAGGACTCGAGATGCTGGGGCAGCGAGAAACCGACACGGGACTTGGTGGGGTCACGGATAACCATGCGAGGAGGGCGAGGATCGTCCTTGTCGGTGACAATCAGAGCGGATCCGATCCAGCGGCGCTGCTGGACCTGAATGTCTTGGAAGCGAAGGACAGGTCCACACTTGAACTGTGCCGAGGGCTTGATGTGCTCATACTCTTGGCGTGCGGCCTCAATGGCAGCATCCTCGCACTCTTCATGGTCGTCAATAAGTGGGTCGCATGAAGGGTTCTCCTTGTCGTGGACGACAATCTTCTCGACCACCTCTTGCTTCTCGTCGTCGCCTGAGAAGAGGTTGGAGATTTTGCCACCGATCTTATCGCCAAAGTGACCGACAAAGTCGCCGATCATGGAAAGATGTGGGTGGTCATCTCGGAAGGTCATGGTGAATGTGAGGGTGGGGAGTGGGAGGAAGCGAAGGGATAGCAGAAAGAAAGGAAGAAAGGAAGGAGAAAAAGAGCGAAGCGTGCGAGCGAAATAAGGATTTAAAGCCGAGACACAGACATTGCGGGAAAGACGTTTTTTGGCCAAAGCACACTCCCCTACATGCTTTCCTTTGTTCGCAGGCTGGTACATCTGCTTTTTGTGCGCCCATTTAGTACATGCTCTCTCCTTGCACTTTTGCTTGTCACTCACTCACCCACACGAGCAAGGAAAGACAGACGCACACACTTAGCCCGCTGCCCACCCTTCGTTTAAAGGAACAAATTAAGGAACGGCATCATCGCCGACCGTTTTGAGTGTGAATGGATGCTGTATTGTTGAGAGCACAAAACAAACAGACGTTTTTATTTTATTTTTATACCTGGCATTCACGGATAGATGGATGGGATGGCCAACATTCATGCTCCTCTTGTCTCTTCTGGTAACAGAGTTGCCTGCGCAACATCAAGTTGTGAAGAGCTCACTTTCCTGGGTTGAACCAGGCGACAAGGTGAGTAGCAAGCATGAGGGCTTGACAATGATCGAGTGTTGTGTGTTAACTAGCTATTAAAAGAGTCGGTCCACAGCCTCCCTTCGACGAGCCGTTGAGAAATGAACACAACCAACAAACAAATTATCTCCTCGGACATCCTTCGACCGAGCAAAATTGCAA
Organism: Podila verticillata NRRL 6337; assembly: GCA_000739165.1. Classification (NCBI taxonomy): domain Eukaryota; kingdom Fungi; phylum Mortierellomycota; class Mortierellomycetes; order Mortierellales; family Mortierellaceae; genus Podila; species Podila verticillata. Next base: position 785,687 of record KN042429.1, on the reverse strand, counting down.
ACTGCATAGCCATCGGAACCAGTACACTTGCAACCATAATCTAAGCAAGCACAACGGCTTGTCAACATAACATGCGCTTGTTGCTGATTTTCCCTCCACTCGCATGTTCATCTATTCCTTGTCTTTCCAAATGACTTGGTAACTTTTGCACCTTTTCTAAACACTCACACTCAGATGCACCTCGACATCATCGTGCTCACAACACAAACACGAATGTCTCGCGTTGGTTAAAATTCAGCCCTCTTCCTTCTCCAACTTGGTCTGTTGGGTTGATGCACTTCATTCAACTCACCTCAGCTCATTCTGGTTCCCTTTTTTTGGATGCATGTGGCCTCCCAAGGAGTGACAATTTGTTTTGTATCATGGCATGGATGGGAGGAACAATTGTTTTGCGGAACTTTAACGCATAAGACCGAGTGTCCACTAGGAACAAAACACCAAATTCCCGAGGTGTGCGCGCACTCAGATGAGATGCAGGATGAGAAGGGCTAAGGAAAACTTGCTTACCATATCTGTCAAAGCCATGGCCCCAAGGAAATGGATGGAAAGAATTGGGCGTAGCCAAATATCCCGCCAATTGCACTGTGAGAGTATCGGCGTTTGGTGTTTGTCAGGGGCGCGGATGAGCGAGATCGACCATCAATAACCACATTACTCGCCCTATTGGGTGCGATCTATCTTACCTAGAAAGGTGTGGTGGCGCGCCATTGGGGTGTCCAACTCCAACCTTTCAACTCGAGCCCCCTTGCCCGTGACTATGTCCACACGTCCACGTCTTATGACCACGTCCCAACGGGGACTGCCAATCATTAGAGCGTGTGTCTTCAAAATACGAAAAAAAGAGGGTGGATGTCAAACAAACAAAGTTAAACTACACTCTGACCTTTCAACCACGCCACGTTTTGCTTGTTGTAATGGATGCTGCGAGGGAGACGCCAATTGCACACCCAAACAAGGGTACTTATCTACTGTCTTGGAAGCAAACACAAAGAAAGGGTCGACATACAGAGGAGAGCCAGTTTGGACAGCCCTCACCGGCACGTTGTCTCATCTCTCCCTTAACAATCAGTAATGGGCGGCAAAGACTGTTGAATGTGGGCTGGTAGGGTGCTCCAGTCCTCATGGCCGACATTGGTTGCACTTGGACCGGACTGGAGACTGTGCATGTCCAAGAACCCAAAAGAAAAAAAAAAAAAAAAAAAAAAAAAAAAGAGCACGGGTTGAGACATATGAGCAACTAAGGCATGAAGTTGGACACCATGGACAGGCGGGAAAAGTGGGATGATGATCCCACCACAGTGACCACACACCTTCTGCCATTGGCAACACTGTCAGTCGTGATCGTCAGATACCAAAAAGTCAGACCAAAGAAGAAGAAAAAGGAGGCCAGGAGACAGAGCAAACGCTAGTGGGATGACCAGCAAAAGGCAAAAAGATAGTAAGGGAGGGACGAGAGAGAAATGGCGGGAGATGGGAACGGACGACTCGGTGACATCTTCTGTCGCGGAAGAAGAAAGAGAAAAAAAGCACTGCCAGCTTCTTGATGAGGCTCGTTCTGAGATTTCTTTCCATGGATGGCATTGGGATCATGTATACTTCTACTCCACCAGAAATACGAGCAAAAAAATGAGCAAGGACATTCCTCGTCGTGGTGACGAATCGTGGCCCACCTACCGCAACACGAGCTCGAGCCTTGGCCAGGGGATTGGAGCGGACACAGCCGCGGGTAATCAGGCCAGGGATGGCTACACAGAAATGCCAATGACGAACGGATGACAAAGGGCCAGAGGGACGAGGCGACGACGGACGAGGGACGAGCGAGATACGAGGGACGAGTACGAGGAAGGAAGAGGAGGAGGAATAAACAAAGGGATGTGTTGAAAAGTTTAAAAAAGATTGGCTCAGAGCACACACTCGGGCATGTACACATGTATGAAGACCAGAATGCACACCATGGATTGCACTTATGCTGCTGGTGTCTGTCGCTGTCGTCGCTGTCGCTGTTGTTGGTGTGCAAACACATCCCCAGACACTCAGATGGACAGCACGCAGGCACTGCAACCAGACAATGCTATGGACCACGTTTATTTGCGGAGAAGACACAGCAAGACAAAGACGAGACACGCAGAAACAGAGACAGTGCTTGAAACTGGAAGATCAGAGCTCACTCCACACAACACACACGCCCTTTGATGCTTATTTCTCCCTTCCTTCCTTCTTTTTCTTGCTTGCTTTGCTTCTTCTTTCTTTCTTCTTGCTTGCTTCCTCCATCTTCCTTCTTTCTTGCTTCCTCCCTCCCTCCCTCTCTCTTTCTGTAGCCCCATCCTCAATCCTCCTCGCCACAACAGCTTTCTTCACATCCCTAACACCACTGATATCTCCACCAAACAACCAAAAACGTTCGGATCCAGACTGGCACTTGTTCCCACCTCGGCTTGTCCCCCTTTCCTCCACATTCCTCCACACACTCTCCCACACACTCCTCCCACACACTCCTTCCACCGTCGTTGCCCTCCTCCGCGTTGCAACAGCAACACCTATCCTACACCATGAAACGCTCGCAGCCTCCCCAAGCCTTTGGCCGTGTATCGTTCAGACCAGACCACCTTCAGTCACCTCAAGAGTCCATGCTTTCCTCCTCAGCACCCTCCCCCCTCTATTCACACCCATTCAGCACTGACGACGACCTTACACTTGGGCGATCCAGATCCTGGGCCAGCACACGAACCCAACAACGCCAACAACAGGATATGTCGTGGGATACAACCAGTGGTGACGCACAATGCGACGACAGGAACAAGGACCAAGGAACATCACCAATAACAGCCTCAGCACAAGAGGAATTGCTCTCGATTGGTCCTCTTCCAAGGCGAGCAAAGTCAGCCACATCAGCTATTCCTTCGAGACTTGGCAAAATGGCGACAGCCAACACAAAAGCCAATATCCAATCATGCCTGTCTCGGGCTGCCACATCCTCGCCTATGGACAGAGTGGAAAAGGAGAAGCGTCGCCATTCGTCAGAGGATGGGATGGCCGCCAAGCGAGAAGACGAGTACGCGATCCCACCTAAATGCCAGATGGTCTTCCACATGAAGGATGAAGTTCCTTCTCGCCCACAGAGTGAGAAGAAGTGCTATCCTACCCGAGAGCTGTCCAGGTTTGGACGTCGCACTGCTCCTGAGCATGCTCCATCCAAGCCTTCCAAGACTGTGTCGTTTCAGGAACCAGAATCAAAAACGCTGCCATCGATAGCGACCGACGGTACCAAGACAGCTGTCCTGATCGATCTGGAGTCACCCACCTCTCCTTCTCGAGACACACTGCCCACCACACCCCTGTCACAGCCACCAAAGCATACCTCTGGACTTAGTATCATCACACCTCCTCGTAGCCCTGCACCACACCATACTCACTTTTCCAGTTCTCCAACCCTGCCCACCATCACTCTAATCCCACCACCGTCACCGCCACTGTCTCGATCGGAGCGCGACTGTGTCTTTGAGCCAGTCGAGAGTTCGACCCTGCCCCCTACTCTCCATACTCGCTCCCTAGTGGCTGAAGCGTCTTTTCCGTCGCCACCACTCATGTCAAGTGACCACACTGCTGTTCAGACAATTGATCCTGAACACGATTACCTCAGCCTCGATCCTCAAGAGTCTGCCCTCTTTGCATCGACCCCGACAAAATCGCATGCACGTGGCGCCTCCTATACTTTCGGTCCCACACCTTCATCCCTCCAGGGTCCAGGCAATCCTGAGCGCATTCAATGGCACCTCCGAAACACCAGTGCGCCTCTTCCTTTCTCGACCACCTCAGCTCCATCCTCTACAACTACAACGACGAATCTTTCTTCTGGCCCCTCGCCAGTGTCAAACGAGAGATCAGCATCGGATGGTGGGAGGTCGGACGGGAAGCACAAGCACTCTTCGGGAGGCCGGTTAAAGCGGTTGTGGAAAAGCCTTTCCCACAAGGCAACACATGGTCACCAGGCGCATCAGGCGATGCATGAGCATCGAGTCGATTCCAGACCCAGAAAACTGGAGGTCGAGCCGTTGTGCCAGTCATGATGAGCTGTCTCCAGGACAGCTACATTATCACTAATATACCAAATAGTCCATCGGTCGTTCTGATCCCATCCTAATACACACAACGAAGCACCTCCACGCATTCTTTGACCATTATTTGATTCTGGAAGCAATTTGTTTTCATTGAAATGCTGAGCATCCTCCCTAGATCACACGGATGTTGCCGTAATTGACGGGGTCAGTCTGCAAGTTGACATCCTTGACGTTGAGGCTTGGCGCCAGGATTCCGCCGATCGTCAGCTCGTGGACCTTGATGTGCACAGGGATGCGACCCACGCTCTGTGTCTGAGCAACCGCATCGTCAGTGTCGTGCACAACCTCGAGGCTCAGATCAAGCTCCAAGTTGATCCCCAAAAGGTTCTTGAGCTCCTGCTCCGAGATCTGGAGCGTGGGGGCCGTGGAAGACATGGCCGGAGTGGCGTGGGCAATGTTGGGATGCGCGAACGGTCTTGCGGACGAAAGAGGTCGCGTCTTATAGTTGGCTAACGGCGAGGGGACGTACTTGAAGTTAACGTTCCCTAACAGGTCTGGGCCGCGCGGTTCGTCCCGGACGTGGACGGTACCAGAGGCTTTGGCGTAGACGATGGAGACGAGCAGCGCCAGAGCCAGGACGGTAATACGTGCGACATGAGAGGAGTGAGCAAGCATTGGGGTGGGTGGGGGTTCGAGTCTCGGAAGAGTGGAGCAAGGCAAGGGTGAACGCGGAGTAAAATACAGAGTCGCGGGTCGCCCATGTTCATTACACGTCTTTTTGTACCGAAACGAGAGCAGAGACAAAGTCTAATTGCCTAGAGGAAATCAAAGTGGCAATGACGAAAGAGTGCTTCCTCATCAAATCCTCCACGAATTCTCCGCAGGTGATGGAAGCTGTAGATACCAAAGAATCGATGGAAACACGATACGTTCCTTCCTCCACAGAAGCACCATGAAATGAAGCCATCAGAGGTCGCGTTCTCTAAGCAACGATGTCTAAATAACGTACTCGGGGAATTTTTAGACGATATCTGTTGCACCATTCGCCATTGCCGGTGAAAAGACCGATCGAGCTTATTACATAGCATACATACCACACCTTGTCCTCTATGGACACTCTTGCAGTGAGGAAAAAAAATAAGACTTTAACGCGAAAAAGCTGGCAACTCTTCAACTCCTCCACCTCATTCACTCGTACAAATACTTATATATACCTCCACCTTACTCTTCCATCCCCACCATCCGAAAAGCACGACTCTCACCCTCAAAGACCCCTTCCCAACACACAAACAAAAAAAAAAAAGCAACCCAACAACAAACCCCAATGAAGCCCACCTCAGCCCTTGCTCTCGGCTGCGCCATCGCCGCCGCAAACGCTCTCCCAGCGTCCATCTACACCTCGGCCCCCGGAGCCCAGGAACCCAAGATCACAGCCCTCGATGCCCAGATCGACAAGCTCGCCGTCGGCGGCCTCTCCGCCCCCTCGACCTTCTCCCACACCCTCAACACCAAGACCGCACCCGTCAACTACGGCAACCTCAACATGGGCACCGGCATGATGCCCAGCCAGATCACCCACTACGGCACCGAGAACCAGCCCGACCACGGCTACATCTCTCCCGTCCTGGTCTCCTCTACGGGCAAGGAGATTGACTACCAGATCGCCAAGGCCGAGAAGGTCAAGACCCAAGTTAATGCCGACGTTGACATTGAGAAGCTCCAGGCCGGCAAGCTGCAGCACCTGCACCACGAGCAGGCCTCGCCCACCTATCAGGTCGACCTCGAGAATGAGCCTGCCAAGTGGGGCTGGGGCTGGGGATGGGGCGGTCGCGGGGGTTGGGTTGGGGTTGGGGTGGGTGGGGACGTCGCCGCTGGTGGTTCTAAAAAGTGTCGAGTGTCCATCATTGGGAGGAGTCCCCTCCCCTTCCCCTCCCCAGACTTGG
>KN042429.1:768769-779563 GCA_000739165.1 Podila verticillata NRRL 6337 | reverse complement strand
AAAAAAAGACTTCATTTTATGGAGATTAAGGTAGGGTAGTAGAGAAAACGATAGTAATACAAGTGGGAGACAAGAAGCAAGAAAGCCACAACAAAGCTTTTTTTTTAGTCGACAAGCTCGAACTGAACAGTCCAGAAGACAGTCTCGCCATCGAGCGTACGGCAGACGTAGCGGACCGGTTGGCCTGCAAGGTACTTGCGTACATTCATCGACAGACCCATGCGGATGTCAAATGTGTTAAAGTCCATGTGGGGCGAGAAGAACTCGTAACCATAGACCAGATCCGTCTGGTACTTGAACTCCTTGCGGTTCTCCTCCGTCTGAAAGTGCTTGCGGCGCTGGGGTGTGCTCAGGTTGGACTTGTTGGGCAAGAAGAATGTGGTGTCCTCCTCGACGTAGTGACGCCATAGCCCCAGGGGCATGCCTTCGTTATCGAACGATGAGTTGCTGCTATTGTTCTTACTGGCCTGCCAGTCTTCCGAGGTTGAGGATGATGACAGCGATCCTGGCTGTGGGGTGGTGGAGGGTGTGATGAGATGTGTTCCTGAAAAGGCGTTGGGAGGCATCGACATGCGCTTATTGATCTTGGTGTCCAGCTGGTCAGTCGAAGTGTTGGCCGAAGAGCTCATCACCGATGCGCGATTGCCCTTCTTGAGCTTGCCGAGGAAACCCCAGGCACTGGAGACAGCTCCTGCACCGGCAGAGACACCCGATTCCATCATTGAGTAAGCTCTTGAAATGTCGACGGAGGCACGTGGAGTAGCGGGTGGCGAGGGCAGTTTCTTGGAAGGTTCAGTATAGATGTCGTTAGGTTTCCAGGCTGCCATAGTGTTGATAGACGAGACCAAAGGGCTGAGAATCCATGGCTTTCCATCCTTGCTGAGACTGGTGCGGACAACTGGGTCAATGTAGCGTGCAATCTTGAGCATCATCTCAAAGCCGTCAGGCAAGTCCACGCTTCGATCAAAGTCTGTGCCAAAGTACACCTGCTGGCCATCCCATTCACGCTTGTATCTGCCTTCAATCTACATATGAGGCAAAGAGAGACAAAAGAATGGATTAGGACATGCTCACAGTCACCATTCTGTGTTTTCTTCCGTTTGTTTGTTATCCTGCTTACCTGGAATGAGAATCGGCGGTTGCGTCCTTTGAAGTAGTCCGAGTTGGTCAATGGTTCTGAGCCATCGTTCGTGATTCCGACTGTCAAGGCAGTTTGTCACACCATATTCAAGAATTGTCGGTGCGCAAAATTGTCCAGGTGACCCAAAAAGGATGATGGGTAAATGTTTCAGCAGAAAGGAAAAGTATCCAGCAAGAAAGATCCAGCCAAGTGCATGTGGATGCCAGGCAGAAGACGGAGCATACGAAGAGAATGGGAGAAGGTGCAAAGTAGAAGGTAGACAATTGGTTAGCACTCTTTAGTCTTTGTCTTGTTCTTTGAAGGAGGTCATTCACAAAAAGATGAACAAACAATAAATAAAATCACTCGGCTGAATAAATAATGCGAAGTCTCTTTGTGTTGAGAGCACTTTTTCTTTTCAAGCTGACCACTCAATCTCGCCAAGTTGCTGACGAAGCAGGTTCCTGAGTGAATCTCTGTTGTGGTCATTTGGGTGTGGACGCAGCTCACTGTCATGTGTGAATATATGAGAGCGAGGAAGGGACTGGGTATCTCTTTGTGTGTACGGATAGAGGGAAGGAAAGGATGGGGCTGGCAAGATTGGAACACGAGCCATTGGAGCCAAGCCCTGCAGGAGTGCGCAATTGGAGGCATGGGCCACGAAGGCTTGGAGTTGGAGAAGGGGAAGGGGGAGAGGGGGATGATTCGATTCAGCCGCAACCCAGTTGACCATGCGCACATTTTTTTTTTATGATCTCTCATTTTTTTTTAACGGCAGCAAGCAATGTCAAGTGCATCACCATCGTCACCATCGTCACAGGCCGTTACTACCACGATGGTACATTATGTTTGTCACTGCGAAAGAAAGGAAGGAAAAAAAACAGGTTTCCTCCAATAGTGAAGTGGAGAAATTAAAGAAATGAATCTTTTTTTGGAGAAGGGTGTTGGGGGAAAATTATCAAGCGCGAGTTAAAATAGGATAAGCACCACTCTATACAAGAAAAAACCACCAACAACGGCACTGACGCTTTTAGCCTGCCCTCACTTCCAACAGCTTGGCGTGCAGACACACCATGCAGCGACATGGCATGATTCTTGGCAACGAAAAAGAAAAGGAAGAAAACAAGGCTGAAATCGAAAGTCGAGCAAATTGATGTTGGGCTGATCGTTTATCCTTTGTCTTCAGCCTAATTCCTGCCTCTGTGCCTGACTGCTTTCAATACATGGATGGGCTTGTGCTGTCGTTGTTGTTGTTTGCTTGGCGATTGATATCTCAACATCCCGACAAACAACAAGCATTCGAGAGACAACTGGATCCCTCATATTCCTGCTACTGACCTCCGTCTTTTTTTATCGAGTTCTCTCAGGCCACGCACACACCCTTATAAATAACTTTTTCTTCCTGTTGCTTTCGCGCTCGACCTCGACTCCGTTGTGGTGATTGATTCTTAGGGGCAGAGGAATGAAGACGAGCAGGCAAGGGGAGGGGAAGGGAGGAAGGCAGGCAAGAAAACACAAAGAAACAAGTTCTTACCAAAGTCTTTGATACGGACAACGGCGCGGCCTTTGAACTCGGGACCCTCGAACTCGATGGGATGGAACTCATCGTTGCAGTTGACAATGGCCAGATCTGTGTATGATCCACCGACTGAGACGCGCAGCTTGACCATGGCTGATTTTTTTGGAAAGTGGTTGTTGTTGATGGGTGTGAGATTGGTTGGAGGAAACCGGTGGTTCTTATATTATTTTGAGACAGGAAGTGGCAGTGGAGAGGAGAGAGAGAGGAGAGGAGAGGAGAGAGAGAGAGAGAGAGAGAGAGAGAGAGAGAGTGATGAAATGAGTGTCGAATGTAAAAAAGAAAAGTGAAAAGGATGCTGTGAATGGAGTTGGTGTGTGCAACGAAGCTAAAAATTATTTCCGAGAAGTGCTGTGCGGTGCCTTGAAAAAATAAAATCGAGAGGGGCGGGTATGAATGGCGTGCAAACCGGGATTCAAATGGGGAGATACGAGTGGAGACGATGGAGGCAGTGGAGAGGCAGAGTGCGAGTGAGGTTGGAAAGTGATGGAGAAGGAAAAAGAAAGAGAAAGGCGTGGGTGGATGGGCCAAGGGTTGGGCTTTTATTCAAAAAGGGAGGAGGGATGGGCGGGCCAAGAATGGAAATTCGGGCGGGATGGCCGACCGTCATGTCATGGACACAAAGAAGACAGGACGAGGGTCTGTTTGCATTGGTCATCATCACTTTGTATGTGTATGTGCGTTGTTGTGTTGTGTTGTGTGTTATGTTCAGCGTATCAGTGTTGCACAACTCGAACTCGGTGACCACCCTCGACATCGAGCGGCACTTGGATGAATAATTATTGTGAGTGGAGGTGGGTGTCAACTGAGATGAGAGCATAGCGCAGCTACACCTTAAATGGGCACAAAAAGTACAATAACAGCAAGTAAAATGAAGGCTAGAGCTGTCGCCAGGGCCCGGGACAGACCATGGTCCCTGGTCAACATTCGAGCCGCCCTTTTGCTCCTCGGCGACACCGTCATCCCTCCCCAGTTCGTTCGTCATTAGCCTGACTATCGCCACAAACACCATATTTTGACTCTTTAGACATGCAAGCTTTGTTCTTGCGACGAGATATCGCCGCAGATCATGTCCTACTACTGCTATCCCCTCACAAAAGTCTAAAGATCTTTTCTTCTCTCGTTCGCATGCGAATGCTGACAACACAGGCAGGAATCACAGGAGAAGAAGGTGACTTTGGAAAATAAGCAGTTCTTCATTGGCCATCCATCCTTACCACGTTCTACAACCAGCGCTTCGTAGGCCCACGCCAGACAAGCTCTGAACCCTGGACACATGTCCCTCGATACGCAACCCAACTCAAAAAGAAACACGAGCCACCAGCACCAAGGCACAAGCTCGGTGTGCGAGCGGAGAGACATGATTTGTCTATTCCAAAATATCAAAAATCATGAGTAAAAACATTGCTGAACAAAAAAAAAAAAAAAAAAAGGATAGGGCGACTCGCCCATTAGTTTGACCCCCTGAGGATCTCAAAGAAATATTCCACCGTATACCTTTGTCCACGTTGCGTTGCCTTAGTAACATCTACACTTTAAGTCCTTGTCAGCCCCACCATTCCTGCATATAACACTATTGCTGCATCTCTACGCTCCTTGCCCCTCTTGAATATCGTTCTCTTGCCGGCTGTGCCTTAAGAGAGCCTAGGATACACGCAAACACAAAGTACGCGTGTTCCTCGAACCATCATCATACCTCTCCACGAAACAAGTCCCATCGAAAGTAATACTATTAGTTTTTTTTTATTGTTCGTCATTTGTCCATTTAGACAATCAAACCCTTCTTCTGGGCGAGCTCAGCCAACAAAACGCCGGATCCAGCAGCGCCCAGAATGGTGTTGTGAACCAACAGCGTAAACTTGATATCCAGAATATTGCATGGCCGCACCCGTCCAACAGTGACACTGTATCCGTTGCCGTTCTCGCGGTCCAAACGAGGCTGGGGGCGGTCGTCCTCACGGCTGACAATGATGGCTTGCTCGGGAGCCGAGTGGCATCCAAGCGCCTGTGCCTCGGTGCGGTACTCTTCCATGACACGGATCACTTCCTCGACCGAGGGGGCGGGCTTTCTCTCAAACTCGATCGACACACACTCGGTGTGACCGTCAATGACGGGCACACGGTTGCAGGTGGCCGACACCTTGGTCGACTGGAGCAAGTCGAATCCGTTGAGGTCCTTGTTGACGGATCCCAAGATCTTGAGTGTCTCCCACTCCATCTTTTCCTCCTCACCACCAATGAAGGGCACAACGTTGTCCATAATATCGAGCGAACTGACGCCGGGGTATCCAGCACCGGAGACGGCCTGCATAGTGGTGACCATGATCTTGCTCAGGGGTCCAAATGCGTCCTGCAAAGCCTTGAGAGGCACGACCATACCGGAGGTGGAGCAGTTGGCGTTGGTGACCAAGAATCCTTTGCTGAGAGAGTGCTTAGATCGCTGGTGAGCGAGTAGGTCAAAGTGGGAAGGGTTGGCCATGGGCACGATCAGGGGCACTTCCTCGTGTGTGCGGTAGTTTTTGGCGTTGGAGAAGAGACCCAAGTCTGCCTTCAAGAATGCCATTTCTACAATAAAATCAGGGTTGGGGTGGGGTTTTTTTGGATGTGGTTAACACTCTGTAGCATTTCCATGAACAAAACTTAGGTCTTGAAATCTCACACCGATTCCCAATTTCTCATTTGTAGACATTGAAAGTCAATTTACCAATCTCTCCAGCAACATCGGCGTCAAGGCCAGAAAACACAACATCGCACTCGAGAAACTCTCCGGTGGGCTCGCAGGTCTTCACAACCATGTCCTGGACCTCGGCAGGGATGCGCTGAGCCATCTTCCACTTGGTGGCCTTGGCGTAGGTCTTGCCTGCTGATCGGGGTGAGGCACCCAAAGCATGAATGGTGAAATAAGGGTGCTGGGAGAGCAGGAGAATGAAGCGCTGGCCTACAGTGCCAGTGGCGCCCAGGATACCGGCCTTTAATACTCGAGTCATGACCGATGTGTTGAGTGGGTGTGGAGGGGGTGGAAGAGAGAGAGAGAGAGAGAGAGAGTGGTGGGGCGAGAAAAAGAGAAAGATGTGAGGTTGGAGAGTTGCCGAGTTTGAAAAAGCCGTTTATCTTCAACGACAAAGCGATGACTCGACTTCGCCTGAGAGTCACCGATCCAGCCAATCACAATGCTCAGATTTCAAAATAGTCACTCTGAGTGTCCTGGATCGATGGCTTGTTGTTTGTCCCTGTCACTTTCCTTCGTTTCTTTCTTTCTTGTTTGCCCGCCTCACTTTCGCCGTTGAGGCATTGGAAGAGAAGAGACGGAAAAAAATTATCGTTTTTAATACGTAAGAAATTAAGTATATATGAGTATATATGGCTGATGAGGAGGGAGGGTGGTTCATTGCTTAGTGAGTAACCTCCAAGTTCTGCTTCTGGCACAACTCAGAGTACAGACCGCCAAGAGCAATCAGCTCGTAGTGGCGACCAGACTCGATAATCGCACCGTCCTTGACCACAAGAATCAAGTCGGCGTCCTGGATAGTGCGCAGACGATGGGCAATCACAATGGTGGTACGGCCATGGCGAGCCTTGTCCAAAGCCTCCTGGACCAGCTTCTCAGACTCAGAGTCCAAGGCCGAGGTAGCCTCGTCCAACAACAGAATCTTGGGGTCGCGAATCAAGGCACGGGCAATGGCAATACGCTGCTTCTGGCCACCAGACAACTGTGAACCCTTGTCACCGACACGGGTATCGTAACCATCAGGGAGAGACGTGATAAAGTCATGAATGTTGGAGGCACGAGCGGCGGCAACGACTTGCTCCTGGTCGACGGTCTGGCCGTCGGGAATACCGTAGCGAATGTTGTCACCAATGGAGAAATCAAACAGAATAGGCTCCTGACCGACAAGAGCCATGCTCTTGCGGATATTGTCGAGCTGCAAGTCGCGGATATCGTACTTGTCGATCGTAGCCTTACCCTCCAGGGCATCGTACCAGCGCTCCATCAAGGCAATAATGGTCGACTTGCCGCATCCGGAAGGACCAACCAAGGCCACAGTTTGCGAGGGGCGGACATCAACGCTGACACCCTTGAAGATCTGGATGTTTGGGCGGGTAGGGTAGTGGAAGTGAACGTTCTCGAGGCCGAGTTGACCATCGACCTTCTCGGGCTTGATGCCGTCCTTGTAGGCGTCGATCTCAGTGTGCTTGTCCAAGAGCTCGAAGACGTTGATAGCAGATTCCTTGCCCTTGACGTACTTGGGACTATTACGGGTAATGAATATAAAGATAAATGATTAGAACTTTGGTACAATGACAGTGTGTACACAATAGCCATTGACAAATAACAAAAAAGACGACAGACTTACACTTGAGAAGCCATCTGTCCAAGACCCATAGCCATGAAGACAACGTTGAACATAGCACCAAACAGATCCTCGTAGTTCATGACACCGGCCCGGGTCAAGCGGTCACCGGCAAAGAAACCAACAGCGTAGGCCCAGAACATGATACCCTGGGACAAGGCATAACCAAGAGAACCGTAGTATGCGCGGCGGAGGGCAAACTGATGAGGCTCCTGGGTAACATTGTAGTAACGATGCTCAAAGTCAGACTCCTTGGCCAGGGCAACAACTGTACGGATGTTGGCGATGGCCTCGTTGGCAACACGACCCGACTGCTCGTAGGCCTTCTTGGTCTTGGTGCTGAATCCAGTCATTGTTCCGATAGCAAAGTACTGCGAGGCGGCGAGCAACGGAATCAAGGCCAGAATGACCAAGGTCAGACTCCAAGACTTGGAAAAAGCAAATCCGAGACCCAAACCAACAGTGACAAGGGTCGAGAAGGCAAGCTTCATGATCTGGGAAATCAACTCGTGCATCTGATAGGCGTCAGTGGCAAGGCGGGAGGAAAGGGCGCCAGTGCTGTTCTCTTCGCGGTCAAAGAATCCCATCTCCTGGCTCATTATGGCCTAATAAACGAAAGATAACGGTCAGTCTCATACAATTGCCAATGTTGCAGTTAAATAGAAACAAAAAGATCACTACAAAAACGAACCTGGAAACTCTTGGTTCTCATACGGCGAGCCATGATTTCACCAATCATCTCAAAGATCAAGATAGAGCCACCGTTACCAATGAAAGCACCGATACCAATGATCACGAACATCAACGAGTTGAAGTTGGCCTTATCGAGGAAGTCGGGATCCTCGGGCTTGGTCAAAACGGTAAGCAGTGTACTGAAAAACTGGGCAAAAGTAGGGAAGACGGCACCAGCAAGACCACTGAGGACAGCACCAACAGCGATGGCGGACCACTCGGGACGCATAAGATGCAGCACACGTGAAAGAGGGGCCTTCATGGCCTTGATGCGGGCGGCTTGCTCCTTCTGCTTGCGCTGCTCAATCTCCTCAGGAGTCTCGGGAACGACCAGAGCGACATCAGCAGACATTTCAGACTTGGGAATCGAGCGGACAGAGGACATGCGGCGAAGCTTGGTAGACAAGGCGAAGCTCTTGCGACGATCAGTGTTGTGGGCAATAGGCTCTTCAGCAATGGCAATGTGAGGCAAGGCAGGGGTCTGATCGTATTCGGGAGGGGTGACGGTCTCGACATCAGTGCCACCGGTCTTGAGCTGCTGCTTGGCAACAAAGGCGGCATACACTCCGTTGAGAGCCAACAAAGACTCGTGAGTTCCAGACTCCATGACAATTCCCTTGTCCATAACATAAATCACATCGGCGTTCATGATGGTCGACAGACGGTGAGCAATAACAATGGTTGAGCGGCCAGTGGCAGCCTTGTCCAAGGCGGCCTGGACAATGCGCTCAGATTCGGTATCCAAGGCCGAGGTGGCCTCATCCAACAGCAAAATGCGGGGGTTCTTGATCAGGGCACGAGCAATGGCGATACGCTGCTTCTGTCCTCCAGACAACAGGGCACCCTTCTCTCCGACCATGGTGTTATACTTGTCGGGCAACCTGGAGATAAAATCGTGAGCGTTGGAAAGCTTGCAGGCAGCTTCAATTTCCTTGTCGGTAGGGGCAGCTTGGTTCTTGCGAGTACCATAGGCGATGTTCTGCTTGATGGTGGCGTTGAAGAGGACGGGCTCTTGGGAGACAATTCCAATGGTATCGCGAAGATGGGTGACATTCCAGTCCTTGATCTCGACGCCGTCCAAAGTGATAGAGCCAGCTAAAAGTAAAAGCAAGAAATATGGTTGAGTGACAGACGCGGAGCAAAATGTTTTCGAACGAATAGACAATAGTATCAACTTACAAAGAGGATCGTAAAAGCGCTCGACAAGTCCAACAATGGTGGACTTGCCACTACCGGAGTGACCAACCAAGGCGACAGTCTGACCAGGCAAGACTTCCACATTCATCTTCTTCAGAATGGGGACATCAGGGCGAGATGGGTAGGCAAAGTCAACATCGGTAACAACAATGTGTCCCTGAATGTTGTCAGGCTTGGCACCGCCAGGGCTGGAGGAGTCGATGGTGGGAACACGATCGATGGTCTTGAAGATGTTGTAGGCAGCACCTTGAGCGCTGGCAAAGGAGGCAACGTTGGGGCCAATGTTTCCGAGGGCGAAGGCTCCCATGATCATACCCATGAAAACGTTTAGGATTTCGGAAGACGTCATGTTGCCCTTGTAGACTTGGTGCGAACCGAACCAGAAGGCAAGAGCATAGGTGCAGAACAGGATCAACATGAAGCATCCAATACCCAAAGCGGTGGCTTGAGCGCGACGCTTGCCAGTCACAAAAGCAGCATCCAACTGCTCAACGTAAGCCGTTGTTTCGCGCTTCTGGCCACCAAAGGCAACAACAGTACGGATGGAGGAAAAGGCCTGTTCAGCGATAGATCCGGCCTTGGAGTACGAATCCTGACCCTTGGTGGACTGCTGGACAGTGATTTTGGCCATCATGACAGCGCAGGCACCAATGAGGGGCACGCAGCTCAAAAGAACAAGAGACAGCTTCCAGCCCTTGACGAAGCCAATGACGAAACCGGAAATGAAGGTAACAAAGCTTGAGATGGCGAGACCGACTTTGTCAGCCATGCCATCGTAGATCATCTGGGTATCAGAGTTGAGGCGGGTGGTCAAGGACTCGGACTGTTTGCCGGTATCGTGCCAGCCAATGTCCTGGCGGAGAATGGCGTGGAGGTACTCTTCACGAATGCGCTTGACCTGGCATTCGGCGGCCAAGGTCCAGAAGCACATCTGAGTGTATGCGACGGCGAACATGGCGGCACCAATGACAGTGAACAGGACAACGTCCTTTGTAATGGCCTTGCTAACCTCGTTTGGGTCGGGGTTTTGCAGATCCTGGATGATGTTGCCCATGAGCAGGGCGACCATGGGCTGACCCACACCGGAGATAATAGATGCCAACGTGGCAATACTGCGGATTTCACGGTGCAGGTGACGGTGCAGAGGATGCAGAGCAGGAAGACGGGGTATACACGAGGTGATGAAGGGCGAAAGGCGTAGTAATGATAATTAGAATGTGAACGGGGATTGAACGTGAGTACTTGGAGCTCAGAACGACTTTGATGTGGAGGACTGCCAAAAATAAAGTCCACTGCCTCCAATGCGCCGCAAACTTTAATGTGAACAGAAGTCACAAAATAAAGCTTGGGGAACCCGAGGGTCAATGCATTTCAGGAACAGAGATCAAAAAAGGAATATCGCACTTACATAATGTACATCCAGTCTTTCTTGGTTGCAAAGCGATACAGGGTGAAGTAGCTGACGGCCTTCTTTTCAGTAGGGACTTCCTCTTCGTCCGAAGTTGATCCAGCATCGCCGGCCTTCTTCTTCTTCTTGTCCTTGCTTTTCTTGGCCTTGTCGGCCTTACCGGAGGGCATGGTGTCGACAACCTTCTCGACATCCTTGACCGAGGGGACTTCGGTGGTCGAGGTGGTCGCGCTTGTAGGCCGTTTTTCGGACACAATCTCTGGGACAGAGGGAGCGACTGGAGCCTCCAGCTGCTCGAGCTCCATTTTATCAGCCATCGGTGTAGATTAGACTGTTGATGAGAGAAAGAGAAAGAGAGATAGAGTGAGTGAGTGAGTGAGTGAGTGAGTGAGTGAGTGAGTGAGTGAGT